>NW_021033488.1:0-12159 GCF_004153795.1 Camellia sinensis
AAAAAAAAGAGAAGGAGATAACAACCCTGGTGATCATTGTATTATAATTATCCAAAATTTGGGGCGTCACAACTTTGGTATCAGAGCTTAGGTTCAACCCTTACCCCGTCGTTCAACTTGCGATTAGAAATAGCCTTGCCACCGACTATAATTACATTATGATACACATATGTTAGTCTAGAAATAGAAGATGTCAAAATTAAAATTTTCTTAGACCAAGCCTAGGATGTTCTTCGAAAATTTCGGGCATGGCAAATGTCGATTCATGAAGCATATAGTCGGGCGTCAATGAATTCTAGTATTAGTACCCAGGTGCTTGAAAAAAAGCCCTTTAGATAAGGGCAGTTGGAACTAGAAATTCATAATAAAAAGGGAAAGGTTTAGGTCCAATCAGTCAACCAAAACATGTAGTTAACGCCAGAAGCGACGAGAGTGGTGAATAGAGTAGATGGTTGAGGTAAGACTACCTTAAGGTGCTTATTAAGGCTGTTACTTGGATTGTGTTTTCGAGCAGAGCATTTCACTTAGTAATTTTCAATGACTACCCCATTAACAAACCCTAACCTAACACTTAACTGCGCAATTTGGGCAGATGGTGAACATACCAAGAGCAAACAAATAACGTAGGGCAACACAACGCCAACCGACTTCCCAACGATGATCCATATAAACCAAGAAGATGGGGCACCTTGGGGTCAACAATCACGGATCACATCCCTTACATTCGCTAGCCACCTTAACCTGAGAATGCTCGGAAAATCAAATTTTGGAAGAATTGAAGGCCTGAGGAGAACAGCGTCAGAATGAGAGGACACATCTAATTCTCCGAATTTCGCAAACAGAGACCGCACGATCTTCACCTGTGCTGAACCCGATCCTAAAATTACTGAAAACTGGATCTGACAAATTGAAGAAGATGTTTAGACATTGATAGGAATACATAAACAATTGATAGGATTGCTGTTAGCAAGCTTACAACTTAGAAAGGGAAGACAAATCAATTGGTGGGCCCTGTTTGGGAATCTTAGGGCCATCACCGCAATGACATGGGCGTAGTTTTAAGGAATTATTTTTGAGGAAGTACTTTCCGAAACAGTCAAACAAGAAACGAATTCGTGAATTTCTGAATCTAGAACAAGGCACGATGACGGTGGCCCAATACGTGGAAAAGTTCAAGGAGTTGGCATGTTATGCGACTCAATACGTAGAAAACGATGAAGACAAAGCAAAAAATTTGAATAGGGTCTAGACCCTACAATTCGAGGAAGAGTTTTGCCCATGCAACTTTCCACTTTTGCAGATGTGGTTGACACAGCACTTGATTCAGAAACGGGAGGTGGCATATTCCAAGAGGATTTGGAGTTTGAGGGAAAGAAAAACAATCATCCAAAGTGGGATCGGAAAGAAATAGTCGAAGCATGCAGCACAAAAGCCGTATTCTATGGAACTCCAACAAACTCGACCAATCGCAGCAGCAAAATCTAAAGGAGAGTTTTCAGACAAGACCAGCTGGGTTGATCCAATACTATCATTGTCAACAAATGGGACACATAGGTTTGAATGCCCCCAACTGGCCAGAAATTGAGGAGGGCGCTCCGGACAAATACGCATGTTATTGGCGGGCAGCAACATGGGTAACTAAGTCGGAGCTACCAGGAAACAAAATTACAAGCGCGGAGAGCCAATCAGAAATCTAGTTTGGTTAACAATCAGAGGCCAACAGGCAGCATATTTGCACTTCAAGGAGAAGAAAATGAACATCTCACTAAGCAGTATCTTAAGGAAGAGCAGTACACCACATATGAACCCAAGGAACCGCAGTACGAGCCATGGCTAACTTAGGAAAAATATAACTAGGATATTGGTTATAACTCTTTTGGATGACCTTTTGTAAAATGAATATAGACGATGTAAATTTCCTTTTGTTAATCTAGTTTTAAAACTCTTGAGTACATGCTTTTTCATCGTATTCTTTCATCTCTATTATGTGGTTAGCAAACCTTTAAGAATTATGTGTACGTTTGGTTGTCAATCTCTAAGGCATGAATAGGTCCAACTCCAAAATCATCTTGGACACAGATTGACTGTTTGTACACCAATTGCGATCGATGGTAACTAGAAGAATAGACAAGTTACACATTCATTGGGACGCTTTTATTGTTTAAGCGGGATAGACCAACTTCCTTGATTACCACAAATCAATGAATGTAATGACACCAAAAAACCTAGAGAATGATCATCAGGATACGTGGACTACCACATCAGAAATTGGCAACAGGGGTTTTCACAAGGAACAACCACATTCATTACCTATACAACGAGTTAGTGTATATAATTTTTGCAAAAAAAAAAAAAAAAAAAAAAAAGAAGAAGAAGACTAAAATACGTTGACAGAATCTACCTAGAAGCAAAATGAGGCAATGGGGTAAATTATCCACAACTTTTCGACAACTTAAACTTTTCGAGGAAAAAATTTGTTCAAGAGGGATAGGTTGTAGAGACCCTAATTTTGAAAGTCCATTAAATCCCTAACCTTCAGTATATTTCAATAAAGCCCTTGAATTTTTGCTTAATTGTTGTTTTAAAACCCTCAATCAGGAAGCATCACGGATAATTTGAGAAAACCCTAATTGATCCCGGTAGATTAATAATCATCTTTAAAACCTATTATTAATTATTAGACCCTATAATTATAGATTAATCACTTTAAAAATCTTAATTCCGATAATGCCGTTTTTGCTCGGTTTCTCGCTTTTGTTTGTCCTTTAGTTTAATGGGATCCAAATTATTATTTTAACTATTTATAATGTAGTATATTAATAACATATATCAATGTTTCATAAATTTAGACTTGGTCCCTATTTACTTTTATTTTATTTCATTCCAACCTTTAATTGTAATATTTTATTATTAATGTACTTATGCCTATATATTAAGTTTATAAATACAAATATCTCATATATATATATATGTATATAGATATTTCTTGAAGCCCAAGTAGCTAGTCATGTGAGGGTTGAAATGGCCTTGATGGCATTGATGGACAACTTTGACCAATTACACTATGGAACTTGGCCCCTAAGAAACTTTCCAATCCTTTCTCTATATATGCACACTTTCTCCCCCTCATTTTACACATTTTCAGTCGTGCACTGGAGGAGTGAGAGAGAGTGATCTTGGAAAAAAAGAGAGAAGAAGAAAAAGAAAGAATTGTTGTTGAGTCTTGTACAACAAAAGTAAACATACATTCACATCTTCTCTCAAGTTCTTTTACCCCTTGTTTTTCCCCTCCTAATACATTCTCTTTGTATAATATGTTGTAGTCTAGGCCTACACTCTTGTATAAATGTGTATTAATCAAGAAATGGTATGCTTCTCTTTCTTTCTTAAATTTCCAGCAGCAAATCTTTTCCCTCTCTTGAATTTATTTTCCTATCAAAATTCCATAAACTCAAAATAAGTTTTTATGGTTGTAACATTTGGTATGTCTAGATGTGTGATAATTTTGGTAGGATCTAAGGATGTATTTTATAACTAAACAATTTTTCTAAGTTTGTTACTCACAGAACCAGAAACACATGTAAACTTTCTCTTATTTTTATAAAATTCCAGAAAAATAATCGTGAGCCCAATTTTATGTCAAAATCTTGATCTTCGTGTTATATTTTAACTAAAATTTGTTTGAACTCAAGAGAATAAGGGGTTCGAGAGAAAAAACCGATTTGCGTAACTGTCAACGAATCCGTACAAATCTTGGTAATTCTGAATTATCTTAAAACTATAAAATACCTATCCTATTTCAATAATTGAGTTGAAACTAGACTTATTTATCTACAAACTCACATGAGGCTAGATACTTAGGGCAATAAAAGTATTTTTTTGCATAATTATTTTCAAAACTAGTTCAAATCTGGAAATCTAGAAATTTGTGTTAACATGCTCCTATGTGGTTTGTAACTCTTATGTTTGTGTTTCATGAATGTTTTAGTCTCAATATGTAATTTATGATAAATTGTGAATTTGCTTTACATGAATAAATTACTTGTTGTTTAGTTTGGACTCATAATTATACTGACCATGCTTTGTATAACTGAGAACATAATGCACTTAATAAAGGGGAAATCAAATGGGATGGTAATGGGGTTGCGATCATTGTATTAAATTTATAAGATAATGAACGCATGGATTTCAAGAGATGATATAGTGGAATGTGTTCCATTTTTGTGAAGTCTTGAGCAAGTGTGCTTTCGAACACTAACATGGCACGGGAGGTATTCTGGCGGTATAACGGAAATGGGAGGCATAATGGTGGCAGTGAGGGTCTCACACAGGGAGAGTATCCCTAGAAGCCCGTTCCCTTGGGGCGGACCGTGATGTCACCACTCGGGTATGTAACCTAGGTGCGTGGACATCATTGGTAATTATGCGGTAAGCGACGCATTGGTATTGTATTAACCAAGGGGGAGTCAGAATTGCCCGTGGCCAGTATTAGTAGTTGGGTAGGAACGACATTCCGCGGGGAGTTGCCTAGAACTAACTAAAATTGACTGTTATTCATGAGAATTAAAATTTAATTATAAGTTTTGCTTCATTATTTCTTTCGTTGTATGTTATGATCGTGGCATTATGTTACTTGTGTATTTGGAATGGGAAAAGGGTCGGGGTGTGTGTGTTTATTAGGCATTCCAAGCTCATGGCAGTTTATGCCAGGTGAAGGCGAGTTTTACACAGAGAACGAAATCCCTAAAAGCTTCGTGGAACCATGGCTTCCATAGAGATTAGATTTTATATTTTCTGTATTTTGGATAATCTTTTTGTATCAAGGAACTGATCTGTATTTAAAGACTTGAAGGATTTTATCTGTAACTATTATTAATGCTTTATTTTAGTATAATTATTTATATTTTGTGCTTAAAAATGATGTGCATCTGCTAGTTAAACCCTGGTGTATCGTTGTATTATATTATCAAAATTTGGGGCTTCACGAGTATGAAATGTCCCATTTTCCTTATATTCGAATTAACGTCCGATTCGAACACATGCAATGCAACACAAAAGATGCTTATCTTGCCTCTTTTACTTGTCCAATTTGTTTACTCATTGTACATTACCGATTCCTTCTTTAATCGATTTGTCCAAAAGTGAGTGTCTTCTAATGGAAAGATACCTCAAACAACGAGTTGCTTGGGGAATGAAAGAGGCATTACACTATTAGTAATGAACCCCTTAAGAGATTAAACCTTTCGGTGCAACACCTCCATTTCATACTTAGGCAAACAAAGGGTTTAAGACCACTTTCAAAGCAAACAAAAGACTGAAGAATGGAGGGAGATTGCAGAGATTTTAAATGCTGGAATGAAGTGTAAAACAACACTAAAACATGCTATTAACTCAAAACACTGACGATCAAAGCATTAAAACATCAAGCTAGTGAAGGAAATTCCACTACAACTATGCAATACAAGCCTCAACTGAAATAACCAACCCAAAATAGAGCCAAAATAGGTTATTTCAGAGGCAAAAACATGCTGGACTTAAGCTAAATTAAGCTAGAAAAACATGCTAACATATGAAGCTAACTAGGCATGTAAACAAGACACAAGGAGGGGAGGCTAACCCCTCCAATTTTGGACTTCAAAACAAGATTTTTACCACTGAAAAACCTCTAAAATTCAGTGGTTAAAAGGTCCAAAAAAGTTGGTTTTAAAGTGATGGAAAATGGTACAAAAGCTTAACAAGCAAAAGAGCAAGAAGGGTGGACGACCCCCTAACTCAAAGAGACCTTAAACCAACACTTTTAAACCATAAAAATAGAGTTTTTGACAGTTCAAAGTCAGCAAAATAATAGTTTGAAAAGATGACAAAACAAGTATTGAAAACAAGCTTAAATAACAAGTGTTATACCTCTTGAAGCTAAGGCACAAAATAGGCAACAAGCCAAGCTCAAACCTCCTTCTAGAGCTCAAACAAGGCTCCAAGTAATGTCAGCCCAAAGGTGAGAGTATTTGGTCAAGGGTTGATGTGCAAAAGCTAAGGACTTGTGGGCAAATACACACAAAATATCAAGAGAGAGAGAGAGAGAGAGAGAGAGAGAGAAAGCTAGAGAGAGATATTTTTGTTCCAATTTTTCTAACTCCAAAATGGGGAAGGAACCCCTCCTATTTATAGAAAAACACCCCTTGAGCTTAGAAACATCTCACCATACACGTGTATGGAGATGTAGCTCAGTGTACAACAGCTGGCATAGCTGTCAATGAATATCTAGAAAAAGACATTGGTGGCCGTCGGCCACCACTGGTGGCTGACCGGCCACGCCCATGGCCGACATCCTTGGGGGGTGGCCGACAGGTCACCAAGAGGTCCAGACACTAAGTTTTGGTCCAAAACAAGGCATAGAAAAAACAAGGTTCTAAGGCTCAAAGGTAGAGCATTCTGTCGAGGACTTCGAGCGCTCAAAACGAACACAAACATACACAATCATCGACCGCACAAGCGATGACGTCTAAGTCTTGAGTATGGTCAAAAATGGGTGTCTACAACTGGCGGCCGACAGAGGGCCTATTGTCCACTGATGATGGCCTGCCGGCTACTGCTGACTGGGTTATTCTGTTGCAATAGAGAGAAAATAGAGTAGAGATAGTGTATTCTCAAGGGTTTGTTTGCACAATTTACCCATTCTTATCATGAACAGATCAAAGGAGTAGTAAGCTTGGTTCACAAACCATCAATAGAAGCAATTTCATTGCATGATGGCTTATGGACCAAAGGGTACAAGCTCAATAAATGCAATAAAACAAGACTCTCAAAACCACCTCCCTATCATGAAAGATCAAGGGAAGTAGTTGAGAATGAATCTTGAACCGTTTTCATCACTAATGAGTATGAAATGACTCAAGACTCAAGAGTTCAATTAACATCCGATTGAACCCTAACAAGTTATTATCTTGCACCCTTTCTTAGCCAATTTTATTACTTCATTTTAGATCACTATCCATTCTTTAGTCAATTGAGCCCAAAAGTGAATTTAAGTCCTCTAATGGAAAGAGGGCTCAAACCAAGAGTTGTTTTAGGCATGAAAGAGACATCATACCATTGGTAATGAACCCCCAAAGGGATTAAACCATTAAGCATGACATCTCAATTTCATGCTTAAACAAACAAATAATTTGAAACCACTTGCAAAGAAAAACAAAAACCAAGACAGGAGGGGGGTTGCAGAGGTTATTAAGAGTGCTCACAAGTATGGAAAACCATAAATAAACACTATCAACTCAAATAAGATGGTGTCTAAGGCCTAAAACACCAAATTTATGAGGATAATTACACTACAAGCATGCAAAACAAAGCTAAAATGCAACAAACACTTGGAAATAGTCCTAAAATAGTCTTAAATAAGTCCTAAAACATGCTGGAATTAAGAGAGAAATAGCTAGAATAATAATCTAACACATGGATCATGCTAAGCTAGTAAGCAAAACACAAGGAAAGGAGGCTAACTCCTCTAGTTTTGGACTTCAAAACATGATTTTAGCACTAAAATAACTCTGAAAATCAGTATTTAAAAGCTTAAAAAAAGATAGTGTAAAGATGGGAAACACAACGATAAAGGCCTTAAGAGCAAGGTGTAAAGAAGGGGGAACCACCCCTCAACCTTTATTGGCCTTAAAACCCAACTTTCAGCCCAAAAATAGTTAGAAAACAGTAAGAAAAAGAGTAAATAAAGCAAGTAAAAAGGCAAAGCCTTATACCTCTTGAAGAGGAGATCACTTCCAAGCAATAAAACAAGGCAAACACACCCTCAGGAGCTCAAACAAGGCTCAAAGATACCTCAAATCTAAGATAGAGAGGTTTGGTTAAGAGTGCATAGGCAAAGGTTAAGAAATTTGCAAGAGAGAGAGAGAGAGAGAATTGTACAGAGAGAGGAAAAATTTTGCTCCAAAAGTTTTCTAACCTTCAAATATGAGAGAGAGAGGTCATCTATATATAGAAAACCAAGAAACTCTCTCATAAACATCCAGCCATACACGTGGGAGCAGATGCAAGCATCTATGCAAACAGCTGGCATAGTTGTCACAAAATGTCTGCAAAACACATTGGTGGCCGGCAGGCCACTAATGGTGGCTGGTAGGCCACATCAGTGGCCAACAACCAAAAGTGATGGCTGGCAGCCCATATCAGTGGTTGGTAGGCCACCAGAGGTTACAGGCTTGAAGATTACAAGGTTTTGGTCCAAAAACAAGATAGCAAAGGTATAAGGTTTGAAAGGCTCAAAGCTGTGGCATTCCGCTGAGGACTTCGAGCACTTGACAAGCATATAGACTCATCATTGGGTGTGCAAGCAATGACATCCAAGTTGTATGGGCCGTCAAAAATAGGGTGTCTACACATGGCCGATCATACCTGGATTTGGGGTGTGACAGCTCATGTTCTTGAGATGATTCACATGTCATATATTACAAGTTGAATCTTTAGTTTCATTTCATGAGTGAATTGCATTAGGATTTTGTATATAAGACCATGCATGTTTTGCTAACTTTGTTTTGTAGCTGTTCGCGGGACGTCGATCAATATGTGTGTTTTTATGCTTCAACATCTCACTTGTGTGTGTTTTTCTTACTATGTTTAAGCATTCTACAATGTGGCTACTTGCTTATGTGATATATCTCTATGAATGCCAGTGGATGGAGGTTGTGTCATTTAATTTGGAATAATATTGATTTCATGTTAGTGAGCTCGATTTCTTTGAGTTTTGTACCATCTTCAACACTCTTTGCAAAATAACATGAAACAAGTTGTTCCAAAATGAATGACTACTCTATACTTGCAGCTTCACGTAGTAATTATTTAGGATTTATTAAATAATTAGCATATTGGACAATATAGTTAATAAAATTCATATCATGGTTATATTTAGATGTCGATCTTTTGATCGGTAGAAGCAAAGGACGCTCACTTAATGACGTTCACCTCCATACTAAGGTTTCCGCAGCAAGCAATCCTTGGTTATGACGAATAATGGCCATTGGCACGAGGCACAAGTTCCTAATTTTGCAAAAATATTAGGTGCGCGACTCTAAGATCTGCGTGATGCAGTCCATTTTGTGCACAAGGTTTGTAATAAAACAAATTTTCTATAAACACGTGTCAAAAAATACACCCTCGAGCACGACCCATCTGGACTCTCAATCTATGTTTCACATTGTACTTGTGAGGACTGGGTGGATCAATAAATTGGGTCTGAATTATTTAATGCGCACGAAGGTTTACCCCCCAGGTGATGTTACAATGTTATGTTGCCCTTCTTTTGATAGAACTTGCGAAATCATTTTCATAACTGGAGTGAATATCAAAGCCGGAAGTCCGACCCTTTTTCGACAAGGCCATAAGACTTGGACAAACAAACAGATAACAGATGCAGTGCTGATCCGAATGTTTCTATAGTATCTTCCCTTTGCAGGAGCAAACCAGCATAGTCTCAATAGAGAATTCAAGTGATATGCCTCAAAAATGCCAATTTAGAAAGTGGGACTTACACGCTTTGTGCAGCGTTTTTTGTTTTTCTTTTTCAAAATTCATGATTATGCAATGCCATGAAAGGTAATATTTGAGGACAAGCTCATTACAAATGATATGAAACATACATAGGGGGTAAAAATTCAAATTACCACTCACTGAGAGGAGAAAATAGGTTTAATCAAACAAGCGGATACCCAACCGTTACCTCAATACGAAATAGGGGATTGATTCTCAACTAAGTAAAGAGAAATGGGTCATTAACCAACAAAGCGACACCTCAGACCTACGCCCAATACGAAATAGGATTGGAGTTTCAACTACCCGGGTACAAGGAGAAAAGGGTCTATAACCAACATACGCAAGAACCGTAGAGCCGTAACGTTCAATACGAAATAATCGGGCTATGTGGTCTTCAACCCGGGTAAAGGAGAGAAAGCTGTAACCAAATGTCCGGAACAATTGCAGCCAAGTGCAATGTGAATAGGTGTAGGCCAAGTGATGCAGAGATTGACAATGTGTAACCATGCATGATAGATAGTAATAGTTGATGCATGGTGCAAGTGAGGATTAGTGAATGCCAAAAAAACATGCAAGGATGTGTATTGATGAGACATGCCAATATGCAATGTGATATGATGATGCCAAAAAAAAAAATGCTGGTATGCACAAAAATAAGTACACAAAATTGATTTTTTTTTTCTTTTTTTTTTTTTGGTTTTTCTTTTTTGTTTTTTTTTATTTTTTCTCTTGTGGCTTGAATTTTTTTATTTTTTTTATCATTTTAAAATTTCGTTTGATTTTTTTTGGTATTTATATGGCATCCATTATGATACAATACGGATACAAACTACACACAAAATACGTACACACAACACAACACGTATGATTTATTACATACGATATACAGATAATACATATATTTATATACCTCTCTCCCGTTCTTTCTCTGCTCCCTCCTTCGTCTCATTGAATATCGAGTATTGGTGCGCGGATTTATAATAAGCACGGGCGCCTTAATTGACAAAACAGTTGGACCAACTTCTCCGATTCTTTCACAGAGAGCTAAGCGAGCAGAAACGAAAGGTTGCAAAACTCAATGCTGCCATACAGACCTCGAATCTTTTTCATTTTTTCACATGGCTCATATTCGTCCTCTCACTCTCTTTCCCTGACCTATAGGATTTCCCCAATCAGATTCTGTTGACATCAGCTCCTCTGAGCCTCGTATAGAGTGCCCCCATCTCTCTGTCCCTTATGCTTCTACCCCTGCATTTGTTTTTTATTTTTCTCCTTGGATGTTGGTTGAGCAAATTGATTGCAACGCAGTCTAACAATTGATGCCTAAACTCTACACATGACGAAGTCTATGTAAAGACCGTGCTACGGTTTCTACTTTGTCCCGATCTGGTTGCCTTAGATAGGACAAATAAGGTACATCGGTTTAAATGCATAACTCTCTTCTGTGGCCTGAATTCAGAACTCCTTGGTGCTCTGTCCATTTGACCAACAGTAGGAAGTAATATCTTTTCTGCAATCTGAGTTAGAGTCTTAAAGGGGCTTCCTGAGGAGTAAAAGAATGTTGGCACGGCAACTGACAATTGAACCGGGGGTTTGAAACTAAGGTGTCTAGCCTATGACTTTGCCAACTGCGAAAACACCAACGTCGCCGAAAAAATCTAGAGAACAATGCTGCATTCCCTGGTTTTTTTTTTTGTTCTTTGTTTTGTATTTTTGGTTTGCTTAGGAAGAACACCAAGCTTCAGATTCTTTTTGTTATTCTTTGAAATTTTCTTATTTTAGATAAAGCTATAATTGGGGGCTCACCCTCAAATTCAATAAAAAGACGTTTCGTTTGTTTGCACATCATGGCATGAATGGCACAAAACTTGAGTTTTGAAAACATTTTTCTTGAACTTGAAATGCTGAGAATGACTTGAAGTTCCATGAGTTCTAATAGACATTTGAGCCTCCAACTTAAATTCGAATCAAAAAACGACTCAATAAAAAGGGAAAAACCAAAGCAAAAAATAAACCTAAAGGAAATTTGATTGACCCATCTTGCTCCGAAAATAGAAAGGATACAAAAAACTTCAATTTTGCGGGCGCTGTCCATAAAACACCACAGGCACAACATCGCAAGGTGCGGTTTAGACATATCGCGGTCAGCCTGTGCAGCGACAAACGCCGGCGTAGTTATCGCGGGTGCAATGTGAAAAAATAAGATTTCAAAACAAAAAACACTGTCAAGTTAACTGCCAGACGGGACCGATCGATTGAAGAGTTTCTGTTATATTGACGGAGGCGGACAACCTATTACGCCACTGTTCCTGGCGAAAGGATTGACAATGGAGACTTTCGAAAATACGGAGAAAAGACAGAATGACCTGGACATTGACATTGTGCCCCTAGTTCATTGCTTGATTTGTTTTTTGGTTTTTCTGTTAAAAAGATTTTGACTAACATGAGAGTTAAATTAGATAATGTTTGTTCCACTCTTTGTTTGAAACATGTAAACTCAACCTGTGAGCAGTAAAAAAAAAATTTCCACTTTATTTTGTTCAAGAAAATGGTTCTAGTTTGCAAAACATCAAATATATTTTGGAGAAAAATTAAGTCATTTTCATTAGAAGATTCTCTCTCTTT
>NW_021033489.1:0-23933 GCF_004153795.1 Camellia sinensis
TTTATGTGACCATTTAGTTCGAGATGTCATACAACCAATTACAATTCGATAACTCGCAAATAAACTGATAAGGTTGACCATGGACTGCCAAGGAATACGTCTTTAGGATGGTTATGAACTGAAGTTCTACATTATATAGATAAATTTGCTAAAATGACCGTATGGAACTTTATTTTATGATGATGTATCTGTCTGGACCTTAATTTTGAAAGATTGGATACGCAGAATTTATAAATGTTACGTAAACCGACTCATGCCTACAGATAAGAAATGATTAGAATTATTCTATTTTGTTTACGGTACCAACGAACAAATGACATGAATGACAAGCAACTGCTTATCTTTCTGATAAGTTATTTTGGATAATTTTCCCAAAATAACTAGATATGTTACGAAACTCCGAATGTTCAAATATTGACAAGTTTTTTTCTGATAAGAAATATTTCGCATGTATTCGCTATGTATGAATAAGTCCTCCAATTGATAAAGGCCCTATGTTGTGCTTCAAGCTATACTGTCTTAGATTGTTCTATCAAAGTTTACATTAGTTTAATGCTATTGAGAATTATTTCATCATCTGATATTTTTGAAAGGTCTGTTGAGTTTCTGAGTAATATATCTGAACAACGTATTATCTGTACTTATGAAGGGTTTAAAGGACTTATGTAGTACATATTCTTGGAAAATGTTTTTGTCCATGCTAGGAACATTTGACTAACTATGGAACAAGAATATAATAACTTTCGGACAAATGTATTATATATTTGATGTCAAGACGTTGACTTTGAGATAAGCCAATTTTAATTTTAAATTTGAGCCTAGTAGAGATTTGATCTAAACTGATAAGTCTAATTCAGATAATGAGTAAAGAGCCCCAAAGTCGTTAATTTAGCACTTAATTGCTATTCTGGGTCGAATTGTTATAAGAAGCATATACCTTTGAGGAATTATGATAATGGGAGTTCCTAGTGAACTTGCCAAGTTTGAATTATGTTTGATAATTTATGAAATGATTGAGAAATGTTATATCTCCAGAACGAACTAGACTGGTGACAAGGAGAATCAAGTTTGGAGGACCAAACTTCTTAAGGTGGGGAGAATGTAATGACCCCAAAGTGCGTATAGGAAGTAACCCTTATTTAATTAGGGGTTAATGTGTTTGCTATCGGAATTGAAGAACAATCCGTTGGGTTATGCCTTTGAAACTGGAATTTATGACCTTTACCGAAGAATCTGGAACTTTTTCCCTCCGCTCGAGCGGAGCAGTAGGCGCTCGAGCGTACTTTTGGGGTTCTCAGCAATTTTGCAGACGGCCTGAGATTCTGGGAGTTGTGAATCTCCGCTCGAGCGGAGAAGTTGACGCTCGAGCGGACTGCTTTATTGGTCTGTGCGCGCTCGAGCGGTTGAAGCGACGCTCGAGCGTGAGAAGTAAGATTTCCCTTGACATTGTAGTGGTGTATTTGTAACCTCGTTATTTTATTTTGGGGTCTTGATTGTGGTGGTAATATGATGGTAGAGTAAGATTGGATCAAAAACTTTAGTTTGAATATTTTGTCTACGATCAGCCGTCACTCTTTTGCCCTTTTCTTTTTCCACACTTTGAATTTGGATTTGAGGTTGGAACCATTGGAAAGCTTATTTTCGGGGCTTCAATTTGAGCACAAGAACGACTTAAAACGGAGTCCGGATGGGAGAGTTATGCCTATTTGAAGTTTTGACATCTGTGCTGAATGCATGTACGCTCGAGCGTGAAGATGTGCGCTCGAGCGGGAATTACGGGACAGCAGCTTAAAATGAGATTTTTTGGATCATTTCTCACATTTTCCTTTTCCCCTCTTCATCCCTCTCCCCTAGGTCCGAAAACCCTAGGTCCTTAATCTCCAAAACCTTCCATTTCTCTTAGTTTTGATCAAGATCATCCATCAAAAAGTGAAGAAGCATGAAGATTATTATGTTCTACCGGTTGGAATTTCGAGATTTTGGAGGATTCTTCTCAATCCTTGCTCCTTTGTTTGATTCTTGAGGTAAGGGTTTTAATACTCTTCAATATTTACATCCATAAATAGATTTGAGGTATTTTCATTGTATAATGGTTCAATTTTCATTAATGTTATATATATAGAAGAAATTATGAGATTTTGGGAATTTTGGGTTTGAACATTGGGGGTTTTAAGGTTTGTGATGTTGGGAATTAAATTGACGGGTTTAAGTGATGGATTGAGAATCATAGATGTAAAATCATTTGGAAAATTGGAATTAGGAGTGATGATTTAAGAAGTTTGATTTTTGTTAACAATCCTCTTTTTCCTTGAAACCCTAGGTTGATTATTGATGATAACCAAAGATTTAACCCAAATTGAAAGTAGAATAATGAAATTGAGGTATTGAATTATGTATATACAAGTTTAATTGGAATTTGGTGATACTTGGAAATTATGTTTAGAATGTGCGAATGAACTTTGTTATGAGCACTGTGAATCATGTCTTAATGAGAAAGGAGATTGGGGGGAAGGGTTTGTGGATGATGTAAACTTGGCTACGGAATATTGAATTGAGTCTTAGCAATTTAATTTGAATTATGTGGAATTATATTTGGTTGTATTGAGTTGAATAATATTAAGCAGTGTGGATTGTATTTGATAGTGATAATTATGTGAGGTTATGTCGAAGTGTGTTAAATGTTGTTGAATTGAATTGTGTAGGATTATCTGCAGGGACGGACCTAGCATCTAAACACTGTGAGTAGTAGTACTTCGATGTATCTTTAATCATTAATGATTATTGTTATTGACGTTATGATCTTCGTCATAAGAATTATGTTGACATGTATGTTATGTATGCTACGTAAATATTGTGAAATTATGGTAACATCAAAGGCGTATGCTATATGAGGAACATTGTGAAATTATGGAAACATCAAAAAGGATTTGTGAAATATGCATATCGAATTTGTGAAGTATGGATCACCAACTTGTGAAATATGAAACGACGTGACCAAGGGCCATATGTGAAGATTAAATCTATGTGGCCAAGGGCCATTTGTGAATTATAAATCTATGTGGCCAAGGGCCATTTGTGAATTATAAATCTATGTGGCCAAGGGCCATTTGTGAATTATAAATCTATGTGGCCAAGGGCCATTTGTGAATTATAAATCTATGTGGCCAAGGGCCATTTGTGAATTATAAATCTATGTGGCCAAGGGCCATTTGTGAATTATAAATCTATGTGGCCAAGGGCCATTTGTGAATTATAAATCTATGTGGCCAAGGGCCATTTGTGAATTATAAATCTATGTGGCCAAGGGACATTTGTGAATTATGAAGCTATGTGGCCAAGGGCCATTTGTGAATTATAAATCTATGTGGCCAAGGGCCATTTGTGAATTATAAATCTATGTGGCCAAGGGCCATTTGTGAATTATAAATCTATGTGGCCAAGGGCCATTTGTGAATTATAAATCTATGTGGCCAAGGGCCATTTGTGAATTATAAATCTATGTGGCCAAGGGCCATTTGTGAATTATAAATCTATGTGGCCAAGGGCCATTTGTGAATTATAAATCTATGTGGCCAAGGGCCATTTGTGAATTATAAATCTATGTGGCCAAGGGACATTTGTGAATTATGAAGCTATGTGGCCAAGGGCCATTTGTGAATTATAAATCTATGTGGCCAAGGGCCATTTGTGAATTATAAATCTATGTGGCCAAGGGCCATTTGTGAATTATAAATCTATGTGGCCAAGGGCCATTTGTGAATTATAAATCTATGTGGCCAAGGGCCATTTGTGAATTATAAATCTATGTGGCCAAGGGCCATTTGTGAATTATAAATCTATGTGGCCAAGGGCCATTTGTGAATTATAAATCTATGTGGCCAAGGGCCATTTGTGAATTATAAATCTATGTGGCCAAGGGACATTTGTGAATTATGAAGCTATGTGGCCAAGGGCCATTTGTGAATTATAAATCTATGTGGCCAAGGGCCATTTGTGAATTATAAATCTATGTGGCCAAGGGACATTTGTGAATTATGAAGCTATGTGGCCAAGGGCCATTTGTGAATTATAAATCTAAGTTACAAGGGCTTTGTGCCACATGTTCAAGGGCTTTATGCCACACGTTCAAGGGCTTTATGCCGCATGTTTCAAGGGCTATATGCCAACATGTTTAAAAGTTTAATGCTATGATATTCAAGGGCTTAAAGCCGTTATGATTCAAGCTATTATGTCTCAAGCTATTATGTTTTAAGACTGGGCCTAAGGCCATTATGAAATTAGCACAGAATCAGACTAATTATGTAAACTCTGCATTTCTATATATGCGTTGATATGTATTATGGTTCAAGTTATGCATCATTTTATTTATGTATTACTATTCACTGAGCCCGGCTCATCCTCTGTTATGTCTGTTTCTGTAGGTCACCAATCAGGCGGTCAGTCCTAGCCAAGACGCCGCTTCCTCTAGTCAACCTTCATATGTTCAGGCACTATTTAAGTCATTTAATTTCTTAAGCTATCAAGATGTTGGTTTGCTTATGAGTGTCCATCCAAGGTTGTTGTATATACCTTTCATGTTTGTTTTTGAATACGCCCGACTTTAGGGCTGGAACTGTAAATGTGTATGTACACACTCTGGGATATAGTTTGAAACTTTATTTATCTGGTATAATGCATGTGATGAATGAGATCCTGGCATGTAGGGATAGCTCAATGGAGTTTAATTGTTCATTATTATTTATCTATTTTTTTTTTTTTTGCGCTTCCAATAAGGCCCCATATGTTATATATAACAGGTTAAGTGTCCGTTACTGAAGTGGTCATGCCCAAACTTCTAGGGGCGAGTTTAGGGCATGACACTGCGTCTGCGGACGGGCCCTCCTCGAGCTCCTCGAAAAGGCCTAGATGACCCAGCTCCTCGGAAAGGCCGGGATGGCCCAGCCCCCTATAATGGCCCAGATGGCCCAGCTCCCCAAGGAGGCCCAGGTGGCCTGGCCTGCGGCTGAGCGCACATCGGAGGCATCTGAAAATAAAGAGTTCAATTCAAATACATCAGTCCAAATATATACATCGGATGCAGATACAAGCAAAAACTACATGAAATGAGTGCATGTAAATACAGTGTACAAGTGGGGTGTGTGTCAGATGTGCTCTACAAAAGTAGTCTATCGATGCAATAGAAATCAGCATGTCATCAGAAGTATGATAAATGCCAGAAAACTGAAGGGTACCTGAATGCCTGCGATAGACAACTGTGCCTCCCTCCGCAGGACCATGCCCTCGAGTGTGGCCACCAGTCCCACCACCTCCTCCATATACCCTCGGGGTGGCTGCAAATATGAGCTCATAATCATCAGTGAATGAAAGAATGTCTAAATGTCTGAATGATGAATGAAAAACAGTGGAACATACCAGCGGTGAGTCAGGATCAATGGCGTATCGATCACCGGGCATCGGAGGCTCTAGCGGGATCGGAGTCGGAGAGATAGCCCCATACTGCCACGCCATCAACTCAGTCGGCATATCTGGCCATCCAGGATGAGGATAAGTCGACGGAATCGGAGGAACCGGTCTACCCCCACCTCTAGATGTACCAGCCCCGCTGGTGGAAGGGACATCTGCAGCCCGAGCCCGGGCCTGGCTCGAGGATGACATACCAGCAGGCCTCATCATCGGGGTACGAGCTCCCGTCAAGGGAGGCATCAAATATGTATGACGGTAAGTGCCGTAATCCCCCTCCTCGAGATGTAGTAAAGCATCGCTACCCAGCATGGCACCGACTATCTCCAGGTAAGAGAACCTGTCAGCAGTCCGCATACTGACCGAAGGTGCTGCGGGAGGATCCTGAGAGAGGTATCCCCATACCTAACGCAGAAAGCGCTCCCCCAGAAACCAGGCCCTACCAACCGGTCCTTCGAGCAGGGTCCTATACTGGGAGGTGCCTGATCCCCCGGCATACTGAAAACGGAGACCATCACCCAAGGGCGCCCAAGGCTGCCATGTGATCTGCGGATAACAAATGCATAGACCAATCAGAAATCGGGAATATACAGAGCAAATCAGAGATGAAAATGAAAGGAACTGAAACTTCTGAAGTACCTCCGACTGTCGCACAGTGTCAAAATACTGTCGCAAGTAAAGGAGAGACTCTCGGCGTCTCGGTCGGTGCGGGCCCTCGAATACTAGTGACTATGGGGTCATGGGAGGCCCTACCACCTCCAACTCCGGGCCTAACGTCGGGAAATATGCGTAGACCCATAACTGAGAAAAGCAGTGCAGAATATAAGTACAAAATGCTGAGGACAAAATACAGACCACAAAGTGCGCCGTGTGTGCAATGTACAAGTAATGAGGAGCAGAAATGTAAATCAAGAGGACAGAAAGTACCTCCCAGGCTCTCCAGTAACCGCCGAGTAAGTCTCCCTGCCCGCGAGTCTCCCTGCCCGCGGGAGGTCGCACTCATGTAGTAGTAGAGGGTAACCAGGCCGGCGCCACCCCAGTCATATCTACTGACCTGTGATAGGTCAACCAGAGCGCTCAGCAGGTATAACCCGACCGTGTTCCCTCTATCGGCAAACAGGGTAGTACTGAAGAGGAACATAAGGAAACCACGGGCATACTGCTCCGTCTCCTCAGGAGTCTCGGGCACCATCTCCGCCCGCCGGAAATGGGAAGAGAACCAAGTATATCGGACTCTCCCAGAAGCTCTGTCGACAGGCGGGCGAGCCCCCAGTAGATACATCCAAGCGGCCTCCCACTCGCCCATGTCCTCGTCATAGGGAATGGACCAACCTCCTATGTCCAGGCCGGTCAACACAACAAAGTCCAGAGGAGTCATAGTCATATCCCCAGTAGCGGAGAAATGAAAGGAGTTGGTGGTGTCCCACCATCTCTCCTCCAATGCTGCCATCAATGACCTCCTGGCAGGACAACGTGATAATCCAGCGCAGAAGGCCCCGAACCCTGCCAAGTCTACTAAATCCCGGACGGCCTGCGGGAGCTCAACGTACCAATCCCTCGCGGCGGTCGAGCCATATCCCCGTACACCGCGAGAACCAACCTGCATTCAGAATAAATACATGTTTCAGTATAAAATGAATGGGTTGTGTGCCAATGAAATGAATGGGCTGTGTGCCAATGAAATGAATGAGCTGTGTGCCAATGAAATGCATGAGCTGTGTGTTCAAAGTGTGATGTATAAGCTGTCAGAAAATTTGAAGTTTGGGCTGCGTGTTCAACTTTCAATCAGTGTGGGCTGCGTGTTCACTATTTTAATCTGGGTTGCGTGTTCAGAAAATTTAAAGTTTGGGCTGCGTGTTCAACTTCCAATCAGTGTGGGCTGCGTGTTCACTATTTCAATTTGGGTTGCGTGTTCAGAAAATTTGAAGTTTGGGCTGCGTGTTCAACTTCCAATCAGTGTGGGCTGCGTGCTCACTATTTTAATCTGGGCTGCGTGTTCAGAAAATTTGAAGTTTGGGCTACGTGTTCAACTTTCAATCAGTGTGGGCTGCGTGTTCACTATTTTAATCTAGGCTGCGTGTTCAGAAAATTTGAAGTTTGGGCTGCGTGTTCAACTTTCAATCAGTGTGGGCTGCATGTTCACTATTTTAATCTGGGCTGCGTGTTCAGAAAATTTGAAGTTTGGGCTACGTGTTCAACTTTCTATCAATGTGGGCTGCGTGTTCACTACTAAAATTTGGGCTACGTGTTCGGATTTCAGAAAAATTAAAGTTTGGGCTGCGTGTTCAACTTTCTATCAATGTGGGCTGCGTGTTCACTACTAAAATTTGGGCTGCGTGTTCAGATTTCAGAAAATTAAAGTTTGGGCTGCGTGTTCAACTTTCTATCAATGTGGGCTGTGTGTTCACAATCAAATTTGGGGCTGTGTGTTCAGATTTCAGAAAATCAGTGTGGGCTGTGTGTTCACTTTCAAATTCGGGCTGTGTGTTCGACAAATCAGTGCTTGAGCCATGTGTTCACCTCCTAACTAATGTGTACTGTGCGTTCGCAATCAATTAATGAGCCGTGTGTTCAGAAATTCAAATGCTTAAGCTACATGTTCAGGATGCAAGCAAAGTACTATGTCATAAGCTAAACTGTGTGTTCAAGCATGGCGAAGGTGCGAAATGTACGAAAAATGCAAGAAATGAAGTAAATACCTCTCGAGCCTCATGAGAGAGGTGATGCTCTGGCTCTCGGAGTAGTAGATCCCCAGGTGCTCGCTCGTCAAAGTCAGTGAAATGACGAAAAACAGCACGAGGAAGGACATGTGCTGGCGGAGCGTACCTCCCGGGAATAAAAGGGCGGACCCTCGGGGGCAAAGTCATGGGATCGAAATCGTCCCCGGCACCCGGAAAACCTCCACTATGCGGAGAATTACCCGTCATTTTCAAAAAAATCTGCAAAAGGAGCAAAAATGAGCGAAAATGAGCCAAAATTGGAAAAAGTCAACAAAAGTCAACTCTCGGGAAATGAAAAAGTCAACAAAAGTCAACCCCCGAGAAAATCTTCCAAATATTGAGACAAACTCACCTTAAGTGACGAAAATGAGAAAAGAAGCTCTGAAACCAAAATTTAATCAGTTCAAAGTGCTTGAAACTGACTATTTTCGCGAAAACAACTTGCGGGGGGCGTTGGAAAACGCGTATGGAACTCAGATCTGGAGAAGAAAATGGTGTAGGAGGCAAGAAGAGAGCACCTCTCGGCTGCATTTATAGGCTCAAAGCCTTTGGATGAAGGAGCATGAAGAAAGGAGGTGAAAGGACCGAAATACCCCTGGATTTGGGCAGATGGCCGGCCGGCCACCTTTTCCAGCCGGCCAGCCATTTCCTTTTTACAAAAGTGGCCGGTAGCCTCCCCTTGGGAAGATAAATGGCCGGCCATGTCCCCCACATGCCCACCTAGCTCTCTGCAAATTTTGAGGAGGATCGGAGTTCCCGGGACCTGAAAAAGTTCAAGAAAAGTGCACTTTCTGTTGCGAAATTGCTCCGCCGGAACTCCAGCTTCAAGTGCTGACATGTGTCTCGTCATCATTCATCGAAATCGAAGTGTATTCTTTTTGAAGGTGTTGTAGCCATTCCGGGAAGCGGATCGGAGGCCGTGATCGAGTTGCCTTCGCCGAAACACGCGTTTCCATTGTTCGTTGTTTCGTAACAAACGGGCACGTTGACTTATGCTCGCTTTGCACTATCATGCACATAATTCGCATTCTCATGAGCATACTTGCATTGTTATGCACATTTCTTAATATTGCCATACCTCTATGCTTGAGCATGCGTTGTCACGCATGTCCTTTCTTGCATTGCGATGCATTCACTCACCGACACTGCGTGTGTCAAACTTTCGAAATCACATTGAATATATGTTGGTAGCATATTGTACTTGTTGAATTTCTCTCTTTTGCAGGCACGATATTGTATGTACGGTTCATTTGAGGCTGGTGCGACCAGACGAATCGCGCAGGTATCGTATCTTCTCCGTGTGAGACGTGGCGAGGATTGAATAATTCTCCGCATCCTTAACTGCATGAAATGTAGTTGTTGCTTTACATTCTTGCTTAAAACTGTTGCATCTATTTGCGAATACTTGCTTCATTACAGCTTGCTGCATTTGCATGATCATTGGGTTACTTCCGGCTCTGTGCATTCCGCTTTTCATTTTGCCCCCCTGCTTGCGGGCATGCCTGCGGGCACGCCTGCGGGCACATCTCTATTTATCTTGTATGTTTGTCTAAGTCTTCGGCCTTGTCAAAAATGGGTCGTCTCCGGGCTTTGACATTCACTCCCGTCACTTCTGACTTCCGAGTTCTGTCAAAGAGGGGCAACTGTAGACATCCCATTTTTGACCGACCTTAAGATTCAGACGTCACCAGTTGAGCACTCGGTGATATTGCATGTTGTACTTGTTCAGAAGTTTCAGAGTCGCGGCTGCGAGCCCTGCCTCCGGATTTCCGAACCCTCTTCTGTGCCTTGCCTCGATTTGCGAACCAGACTCGGTTTTCTCTGTTTATTTTCCTAAGGGGAGAGAGAGGTCCCGTAGACCATCTCTCAGTGGCCGTAGGCTACGTTCTGTGGCCGTAAGCCATTTTGCCCATTTCGGAGCCCGGTTTCCGGTTTTTCGAGACTGTTGGCCGTGTGCCTCGGTTCGGGACCGCCTAACCATCTCCGTTTGCCTCGGTTTTTGGCATATTTCTTATTTGCTCCCTTTTGAGGGACACTAGGGTCTCGGAAACCCACTTCGTGGCTGAACGCCACTTTCGGTGCTTAACAGCCCATTTTTGGGATCCCGAACTGCGTGTTTTGGTCCCCGAACATTCGTTTTGCACCGGTTTTCGTTCATTTCTGGCAGGTACCTCTGTTTCATCACTGGGAAGGCCATAGCAGGGCGGGAGGCCAGTAATTGTTGTCGCAACCAGTTATATATCCATTTTCGCCCTCCGGCGCCCGTTTTTCCAACTTCCGGGCTAATGTTGAACACCCTTGAGTCACTGTTGCCAACTTTCAACCACATATCTGTGATGTACACACCTGGGAGGATCCTAAAAAGTCATGGCCGGCCAGTAATTCAACTTTCACTTTTTGACCCCCCTCTTTAATTGGAATGTTGAACACCCTTGAGTCACTGTTGCCAACTTTCAACCACATATCTGTGATGTACACACCTGGGAGGGCCCTAAAAAGTAGTGGCCGGCCATTAATTCTTCTGGACCATTTTGCCCTTGGCTGGCCGGCTAGGGGAGGTGGCCGGCCGGCCACCTGGAGCTCCAATAAGTGGCCGGCCATGTTCCTCTCAACTCACACTTTACAGCTATATAGTTGTTTCCCCCAGAAAATATCTCAATCCGGGGGATATTTTGTGGGGGAAAACTTGCCTAATTTTCCCCCACCTTTGCCCCTCCTTTACTCCCTCTTTTTTGTCCATATAACCAGCAGGCAACATAGGGTTTAGAGGTTAGAAAAAATTGTCTTCAAGCCTTGAGACATAATTCTCCCTCCATCTCTCTCATTTTCCTTGAAAACTCCAAGTCCTACATCTCATTTTCTTCATCACCACCAAGCTCTACCACCACCACTCCATTCCTGCAGCAAGGGGAGGAATTCCAGCAGCTAAGAGGCAACAAATTTGGTCCAAGAAGCAACAAAAGAATTGATCTTCAAGGGTGAGTCCATTTTCCCTCTTTTCTAGTTCATTTTTTTTTCCAATAATTTGCTGAGTAATTTACAGAGAATTTGCCAATAATTTGCTGAGTAATTTACAGAGAATTTGCCAATAATTTGCTGAGTAATTTACAGAGAATTTGCCAATAATTTGCTGAGTAATTTACAGAGAATTTGCCAATAATTTGCTGAGTAATTTACAGAGAATTTGCCAATAATTTGCTGAGTAATTTACAGAGAATTTGCCAATAATTTGCTGAGTAATTTACAGAGAATTTGCCAATAATTTGCTGAGTAATTTACAGAGAATTTGCCAATAATTTGCTGAGTAATTTACAGAGAATTTGCCAATAATTTGCTGAGTAATTTACAGAGAATTTGCCAATAATTTGCTGAGTAATTTACAGAGAATTTGCCAATAATTTGCTGAGTAATTTACAGAGAATTTGCCAATAATTTGCTGAGTAATTTACAGAGAATTTGCCAATAATTTGCTGAGTAATTTACAGAGAATTTGCCAATAATTTGCTGAGTAATTTACAGAGAATTTGCCAATAATTTGCTGAGTAATTTACAGAGAATTTGCCAATAATTTGCTGAGTAATTTACAGAGAATTTGCCAATAATTTGCTGAGTAATTTACAGAGAATTTGCCAATAATTTGCTGAGTAATTTACAGAGAATTTGCCAATAATTTGCTGAGTAATTTACAGAGAATTTGCCAATAATTTGCTGAGTAATTTACAGAGAATTTGCCAATAATTTGCTGAGTAATTTACAGAGAATTTGCCAATAATTTGCTGAGTAATTTACAGAGAATTTGCCAATAATTTGCTGAGTAATTTACAGAGAATTTGCCAATAATTTGCTGAGTAATTTACAGAGAATTTGCCAATAATTTGCTGAGTAATTTACAGAGAATTTGCCAATAATTTGCTGAGTAATTTACAGAGAATTTGCCAATAATTTGCTGAGTAATTTACAGAGAATTTGCCAATAATTTGCTGAGTAATTTACAGAGAATTTGCCAATAATTTGCTGAGTAATTTACAGAGAATTTGCCAATAATTTGCTGAGTAATTTACAGAGAATTTGCCAATAATTTGCTGAGTAATTTACAGAGAATTTGCCAATAATTTGCTGAGTAATTTACAGAGAATTTGCCAATAATTTGCTGAGTAATTTACAGAGAATTTGCCAATAATTTGCTGAGTAATTTACAGAGAATTTGCCAATAATTTGCTGAGTAATTTACAGAGAATTTGCCAATAATTTGCTGAGTAATTTACAGAGAATTTGCCAATAATTTGCTGAGTAATTTACAGAGAATTTGCCAATAATTTGCTGAGTAATTTACAGAGAATTTGCCAATAATTTGCTGAGTAATTTACAGAGAATTTATCGAGTAATTTACTCGGAATTTATATAGAATTTTCTGACAATTTTTTGAGTAATTTACTCATAATTTACTGAGTAATTCACAAAAAAATTTCTAATGATTTTCTGGGAATTTACACAGAATTTTCTAATAATTTACTAAGAATTTACAGATAATTTACTGCGTTATTTTCTTGGAATTTACAGAGTAATTTACTAAGTAATTGGCTCAGAATTTTTTGAGAACTTATTGATAATTAACTGAGTAATTTATTGAGAATTTATTGAGTAATTTACTCATAATTTACTGAGTAATTCACAAAAAAATTTCTAATGATTTTCTAAGAATTTACACAGAATTTTCTAATAATTTACTAAGAATTTACAGATAATTTACTGCGTTATTTTCTTGGAATTTACAGAGTAATTTACTAAGTAATTGGCTCAGAATTTTTTGAGAACTTATTGATAATTAACGGAGTAATTTATTGAGAATTTACTCAGTAATTTATTTAGAATTTATTAAATAATTTACTAAGAATTTACAGATAATTTACTGCGTTGTTTTCTTGGAATTTACAGAGTAATTTTCTAATAATGTACTGAGTAATTTACTAAGTAATTGACTCAGAATTTTTTGAGAACTTATTGATAATTAACTGTGTAATTTACAGAGAATTTATTGAGAATTGACCGAGTAATTTACTGGGAATTTATACAGAATTTTCTTAGAATTTATTGAAAATTTTCTGAGTAATTTATTTACAATTTATTAAATAATTTACAGATAATTTACAATGCACTCTACTCTAGTCATGCTTGCATATATTACATGATCTTGTCTTGATATGTTGCATTTTTGCAAACCTTGATTTGTTTTGTTTAAGTGTTTCTTGCATGTTTTGTACCTTGCTTGGTGTGAGTTTAGCCGAGGTCATCTTCAGTCTAGAATTATCTTGGAACCACTTTGTTTGACCTCCACCTTCGCCCTGACATATTGGCCGAGATGTCATTATCTAGGCCGAGGTGTTCATCACCAAGGCCGAGGTGTGTATCATCCTGGCCGAGATGTTACCTTTGCACCTAAGTGATCTTGTCCTAGAGTGGTATGACCTAGACCGAGGTATGGCATATCTAGGTCAAGGTGTGGCACAGCTTAGTCAAGTGTTGTCCTTCCTAGCCGAGGTCATTGTTTCCTTACTTGCCGATGCCTTGCTTTCAACCGAGATCATTGCCTACCGAAGTGCCCATGCCATCTTGCTTGTTGAACACACTTTGTCATAGTTTTGTCTTGTCACTCAGCCACCTTTTTGTGTAGCACCAACCAGCCGCTGCCACGTGCCCCTGTAGAGGGTTAAGTCAGCCAGCAGACCTAGAGATATATCATTTTGTTGTATGTCTTTGTTTGTGAGGAGAGAGAAGCTCTAGAAGAAGAAGAAGTTTTAGAGTGAGAGAGTGGGCTTTCGAGCTTGATTCCTAGAGATCAAACCGTTAGATTCGCGTATTAAGGTTAGACTCTTGATTTACTCTTGTCGTTCTTATTGATCATCTAGCTGCATTGCCCGATCGAACCTGCTCTGCATGTCATGCATCGATTTAAAGTTGGTTTAGAAAGAGAAAATAGTGTTCATGTGTTCTTGAAGAAAAAGTCTTGTTTGATCTGAAAATTTGCATTAAGATTCATGTTTTTATGTTTGTTCTCACAAGATCCTTGAATATGGGTACCCAGGTCCATGTTTTTGAACTCATAGCATGAAATCTCAGATTTTTGTAACAACAAATTATGATCTTTGCATTCATCTTCCTCATGTTCATGTTCTTCATGTTCATCGTGTTCTTCAAGAGAGGGAAACCCAGATTTTTCCCGACTTCATTCCTTTGAATGTGGCCATCGAGGCCACACCTCGGCAAAGGGGTGTGGAACCTCGGCCTAGACCTGGTAGTTGCCCAGCATGTTTTCCCAAGATAAAGAATTGTGTTTGTTTTGATTTGACTTAGTCTTGAGGAATGTCGAGATCATCTACATTCATGTGAAACTTGTTTGAAAGTGCATTCAACAGACTTTGCCATGTGTTTGTAGGATTTGGACTTGCCTTGACCCCGACGTTTGAAGAACTAAGTGAGTGGTATTTTTAATAAAGCTATGTTAATATGCTTTGATAAAAGTCTTGTTTTGCTTCGTTTTGGAAAGTATTTGTAAGCATGAATGGTTATTCCTAGTTGGAAAATATATATATATACTATCTTGTTTTGATGACATTCTTGGAAAGTCCGTACGTGCTAAGGGACTATAAGCATTTGTAGCACAAAGTTTGGAAGTCCGTACGTGCTAGGGGACTCTAAGCATTAGTAGCACAAGTCCTTAGTGTCAGGGGACTATAATGCAACGACACCATTAAATTGAGATATCTCCCTTGTCTTGCCTTGTTTGCCACTGACGGTTTACCGCGTGGGTTTGTTTGTCGAGATGTCATCACTTGTATTATAATGATGTTAGTAAGCATCCTTTGAAACTTGACAGATTTGGAAGATGGACTTGGTTCATCCCTTGACTTGCACTAATTATGTTATGTATTGTTTGATAAAGATCTTGAATACCAATCATGCAAACCCTTTTATTACTTATACCATTCACTGAGTATCCAAGCTCACCCTCTCTATATATATGTAGGTGGTGAGCAGGAAGGCGGTGACGCCTAGGTGTTACTCGCGAGCTTGTTTTGGGTGTTTGTTACGTCGGCCTAACTTGTATTCATGTCGGCAATCTTGAAAATTATGCTTCTCGGCTTATAATACTTGTAATTTACACATGTCGGCTGGAGAAGCCTTTTGATCAAGACATAATATGTATTTTGTACTTTATTGTATTTGTATCCAAGTTGTTATATTGTGTAAAGTTGTATGCCATTCCAGGTAACTTACACACTGCTCTTATGGACCACTTGTATTTTTAAATTATTGCTTCCGCACTTGTGAGCCCCATATATAAATTTATACTCTGTTCGTGTGTGAATTTTGAAGGTTGGCCTTCGGTAATCCCGGATTACTGGCCATCACGGCACCAAACTACTAGGGGCGGTTTGGGGTCGTGACAGCAATTTCTAGAGAATTTATTGAAAGATTAACGAGTAATTTATTGAGAATTTATTACGAATTTATGAACTAATTTGCTGAATAATTTACTAAGAAATTACTTTGAATTTGTATAGAATTTTCTGACAATTTTTTGAGTGATTTACTCATAATTTACTGATTAATTCACAAAAAAAAAATTCCTGTAATTTTTTGTGAATTTACTCAGAATTTTCTGATAAATTACTATGAATCTGCTGAATAATTTATAGAGAATTTTACGTGTAATTTAATGGGAAATTTCCTGAGTAATTTAGTGAGAATTTACGAAGTAATTTACTGAGTAATTTACAGAGAATTTACCAATAATTTACTGAGTAATTTACAGAGAATTTATCGAGTAATTTACTGATAAATTACTGAATAACTCACTCATTAATTTACTTATAATTTAGGGAGTAATTTATTGAGAATTTACTCAGTAATTTATTTAGAATTTATTAAATAATTTACTGCGAATTTACAGATAATTTACTGCGTTATTTTCTTGGAATTTACAGAGTAATTTACTAAGTAATTGACTCGGAATTTTTTGAGAACTTATGGATAATTAACTGAGTAATTTACAGAGAATTTATCGAGTAATTTACTGATAAATTACTGAATAACTCACTCATTAATTTACTTGTAATTTAGGGAGTAATTTATTGAGAATTTACTCAGTAATTTATTTAGATTTACAATGTAATTTATAGAGAATTTATTGAAAGCTTAACGAGTAATTTATTGAGAATTTACTACGAATTTATGAAGTAATTTGCTGAATAATTTACTAAGAAATTACTTTGAATTTATATAGAATTTTCTGACAATTTTTTGAGTGATTTACTCATAATTTACTGATTAATTCCCAAAAAAAAAATTCTTGTAATTTTTTTTGAATTTACTCAGAATTTTCTGATAAATTACTAAGAATTTGCTTAATAATTTATAGAGAATTTTACGTGTAATTTAATGAGAAATTTCCTAAGTAATTTAGTGAGAATTTACGAAGTAATTTACTGAGAATTTACCAATAGTTGACTGAGTAATTTACAGAGAATTTATCGAGAATTTACCGAGTAATTTACAAGGAATTTAGGCAGAATTTTCTTAGAATTTATTGAAAATTTTACGAATAATTTACAGAGTAATTTGCTGAGTAATTTTTTAAAAAATTTCTGTGAACTTACTGAGTAATTTACCAAGAATTTATACAGAATTTTCTTAGAATTTATTATAAATTTTCTGAGCAATTTATTTACAATTTGTTAAATAATTTACAGATAACTTACAATGTAATTTATAGAGAATTTATTGAAAGCTTAACGAGTAATTTATTGAGAATTTACTACGAATTTATGAAGTAATTTGCTGAACAATTTACTAAGAAATTACTTTGAATTTATATAGAATTTTCTAACATTTTTTTGAGTAATTCACTCATAATTTACTGATTAATTCACAAAAAAAATTCGTGTAATTTTTTTTTAATTTACTCAGAATTTTCTGATAAATTACTAAGAATTTGCTGAATAATTTATACAGAATTTTACGTGTAATTTAATGAGAAATTTCCTGAGTAATTTAGTGAGAATTTACGAAGTAATTTACTGAGAATTTACCAATAGTTGACTGAGTAATTTACAGAGAATTTATCGAGAATTTACCGAGTAATTTACAAGGAATTTAGGCAGAATTTTCTTAGAATTTATTGAAAATTTTATGAGTAATTTATTTACAATTTATTAAACAATTTACAGATAATTTACAATGTAATTTATAGAGAATTTATTGAAAGCTTAACGAGTAATTTATTGAGAATTTACTACGAATTTACGAAGTAATTTGCGGAATAATTTACTAAGAAATTACTTTGAATTTATATAGAATTTTCTGACAATTTTTTAAGTAATTTACTCATAATTTACGGATTAATTCACAAAAAAAATTCTTGTAATTTTTTGGGAATTTACACAGAATTTTATGATAAATTACTAAGAATTTGCTGAATAATTTATACAGAATTTTACGTGTAATTTAATGAGAAATTTCCTAAGAAACCAAACGAACAGCACAAAAATTATTTATTTTTCAATTTATAAAATAGATTAAAAAAATCTGTTGGCTGATTTATTTATTTAATTATTTTAGAAATAATAATTATTCATTAATTTATGGACTTCAAATGGGGAGATAACAAAAATATTTCATAATCTATTCATCATAATCTCTCTCGCCGATTTTCAAAAAAAATATTAAAACTAGCCTCCCTTTTCTCTTTCCTAAAAAATCAGATAATATTTTTCATGAAAGTTGTGGATATCTATTTACATCTTATATATTATATTTAACATAACAAAAAAAAAAAGCTAAGTTCAGTAAATTATGAGAAAATTCCGTGTAAATTCTTAGAAAATCATTAGAAATTTTTTTTGTAAATTACTCAGTAAATTATTGGTAAATTCTTTGCTAATTACTCAGTAAATTACCCGTAAATTCTCACTAAATTACTCAATAGAATTCTCAATAAATTACACGCAAAATTCTCAGAAAATAGTTCAGTAAATTATGAGAAAATTCCGTGTAAATTCTTAGAAAATCATTAGAAATTTTTTTTGTAAATTACTCAGTAAATTATTGGTAAATTCTTTGCTAATTACTCAGTAAATTACCCGTAAATTCTCACTAAATTACTCAATAGAATTCTCAATAAATTACACGCAAAATTCTCAGAAAATAGTTCAGTAAATTATGAGAAAATTCCGTGTAAATTCTTAGAAAATCATTAGAAATTTTTTTTGTAAATTACTCAGTAAATTATTGGTAAATTCTTTGCTAATTACTCAGTAAATTACCCGTAAATTCTCACTAAATTACTCAATAGAATTCTCAATAAATTACACGCAAAATTCTCAGAAAATAGTTCAGTAAATTATGAGAAAATTCCGTGTAAATTCTTAGAAAATCATTAAAAATTTTTTTTGTGAATTAATCAGTAAATTATGAGTAAATTACTCTGTAAATTCTCAGAAAATTTTGTGTAAATTCTTGGTAAATTACTCAGTAAATTCACATAAATTTTTTAAAAAATTACTCAGCAAATTCTCAAAAAATTATTCGTTAAATTTTCAATAAATTCTCTATAAATTACCCAGTTAATTATCGGTGAATTACTCAATAAATTCAAAGTAAATTACTCAGAAAATTTTCAATAAATTCACGGTAAATTCTCAATAAATTACTCAGCAAATTATCATTAAAGTTGTAGTAAATTCGTGGTAAATAACTCGGTAAATTCTCAGTAAACTCTTAGTAATTTACTGAGTAAATTCTAAATAAATTACTAAGTAAATTCATAGTAAATTATTCGGTGAATTACTCGCTAAATTTATCTGTAAATTACTAAGTAAATTCCCAGTAAATTCTCAATAAATTCTCTGTAAATTACTTAGTTTATTATCGATAAGTTCTCAAAAGATTCCGAGTCAGTTACTTAGTAAATTACTCAGTAAATTATTAGAAAAGTACTCTGTAAATTCCAAGAAAATAACGCAGTAAATTATTTAATAAATTCTAAATAAATTACTGAGTAAATTCTCAATAAATTACCCCTTAAATTCTCAGTAAATTAATGAGTGAATTATTTAGTAATTTGAATTAACAAAGTAATTCACGATTTTTTTTTGATAATTTTATGAGTAATTTACCAAGAATTTATACAGAATTTATTGAGAATTTTCTTAGAATTTATTGAAAATTTTCTGAGTAATTTATTTACAATATATTAAAAAATTTACTAAAAATTTACAGATAATTTACAAAGTAATTTATAGAGAATTTATTGAAAGCTTAACGAGTAATTTATTAAGAATTTACTACGAATTTATGGAGTAATTTGCTGAATAATTTACTAAGAAATTACTTTGAATTTATATAAAATTTTCTGAGAATTTATTGAGTAATTTACTCATAATTTACTAATTAATTCACAAAAAAAATTCTTGTAATTTTTTGTGAATTTACTTGTCACGCCCTCAAAATAATAACACTAAACCCATCAATATTGACATGCGGTGATATCTGAAAGATCAACATCCTTCAATTCATCAGAGTAATTCCTTACAAAAAGTATTACATGTTGACAACAAAAGTAAAGGCCCCACGGGCTTACAACTTTCCAAGCCAACACTTGGTTACAAGAAATGAGTACTAATTCATATACACATTAAGCCCTAAGGTTGAGTTTACATGTAATACATCAAAAGAAAGCAACACCAAAAGGGTCTGTCAGCCTCTAGCCTCCCAAGCTATGTCCTTGGAGGTGGCATGCTACCTGTACCTGCAAATGATGTTCCCATATAGAGTGAGCCACAGCCCAGTATAAATACACTAAACCAACTATGAACAATAACTAAAAGATTAGCAGTTGATAGATGGCCAACACTGGTACCTCCACTTTTATCACATTATAGTTTCATGACATACAAGTTCATGTTACTTTTCATTTTCCATTTCTTATTCATTTCAATTCATAACCATGGCTCAGAACCTGGCCAAGCAACTTATATGAGACAGTAACTCATATTAAACATTTTCCCATTTCACAATAGATAAGCAAATTAGCTATATCAGCACGTCAACAGATAAGCATGTTAGCTATATCAACACTTCCAAAGATAAGCATATGAGCTGTATCAACGCATCAATAGATAAGCATATGAGCTGCTGTATCTACGGAGTCCATCCCCTATCTCCTCCCACAACAACATCCGGTTTAGAGGTTCATCCCCTATCTTCCCCTAAACCATGGAGTACATCCCCTATCTTCTCCAACACAATACAATGCATATAAACAATTATTATATACATCAATCAATACATAAAGTTAATGTATTCATTCAACCGTCATACTCAATGACACATTCCATTGATTAGTTTTCGTTTGCCTAATCATCATGCATTGTCTACAACAATCAAGACTATCCTCCACCGATAGCCCAAAGCAGTTATTTCTAAACAGGAAATAAATGCACCAAATGGATAATAAATCAACATTTCAACTAGGTGAGCGATAAATGATCCAACTACACCCTTTAATCCCATACATTCCCAATTTCAACATTTCCAATTCAATTCCTCATTTCTCAAATTAATTATACAAATTAATTTATTAAACCAATTAGGGCAATTTCCCATAATTCTCAACACTGACCCTAAGGTCCCATTCCCACCAATTTCATAACGAAATTTCCATTTTCAATGCTACAGATATACATGGGTTCAATTTAGTTAAAACCCCTCTTTTATGAAAATTACATAAAGACGCCCAAACTTTCTCAAAATTACACAACCCCCAACATATCAAAATGTTGAAATTCAAAGACAAAGCTCATAAAGAGGAGTATGATATCCCTACCTCGAAGTTTGAGCTTAAACCGAGATGAAGACCAAAATCCAACGTGCTCCAAATCCCGACTTTTTCAGATTAAAACAAAGCTCTCAACAACCTCTATTTTTTTAACAAAGGCCCTAGGGTAGATTCACACTCTAGAGAGATCAAACCTTAGAGAGAAGACAAGTTTAGAGCGAGCCTGTTTTATATCAGCAGACAGCAGCGATTTTAAACATCACTTTTTCATTCCCTTCTCTTTTCAAACCCTAGATCCAAGACCCTCTCTCTCTAAACCAGACACAAGAAACCCTCGCTCGAGCGAATAAAGTCTCGCTCGAGCCAAAAACTCGAAGCTTCAGGTCTGCAACCCAGAAGCACGCTCGAGCGACAGAATGCTTGCTCGAGCGAGGAACTCGAAAACATACACCTCGCTCGCTCGAGCCAAAAACCACAGCTTTCAGGTCCAAAAGAGACGCAGTTGCACGCTCGAGCGCAAGACTGCTCGCTCGAGCCACTAGACACAAAACTCAACTCTCGCTCGAGCGAACAAAACCTGGCTCGAGCGAAGGACCAAGGCAAAGAGCTCGCTCGAGTGACAAACTCCTCGCTCGAGCGAAAGACCAAAAACCTGGGCAGCAACCATTTATTCCCAAACACAACCATCCTGTAACAAACCTGCCCAACACATCCTATAACTCAAAAACAAAGTACGAAAGGATATAAACAAGATAGTAACAACTGCTAATGTCACGGAAACAGGTCCAGACCACTGTACAACAAGGGATAAAACCCAGGATCGCTATAACCTCCCCCCAATCATACGGATGCTCATGAACATGATGAGGATATAAAGTGTGGGTTCCTACACAAGTTTTCAAAAAAACAAGTTTGTCTCCATTTTAAACAGTGTTACATTTCAACATTAAACAACTTGACCCACTACCGGTCATTCCATCTCTTATCAAGAGGCATTTCACAACATATACATTTCAATATGCATTTCCTTTCCATTTCAATAGTTTTCAATACACATGATTCTTATTTCCATATCATATTCAATTTTCATGATAAAACTCCATTTCTACAATATAGCCAACATATGCGATATTATAATCAACTTCCATTTCAAGGCAAGTTTCAAACGTACTTCCATAAACCAAAACATTCACAATGTTTTACAACTTAAGACATCTTTAATGCTCTTAAAGTTCATTAAAATTACAAAATCTCAATACATGATTACACATCAACAAACAAGTCCAGATATTTCTCGCGGACTTCTAACTCACGTTCCTAAGTGGCTTCCTCCACTCCGCGATGTTTCCACAAAACCTTTACCAAGGGAATGGTCTTGCCATGCAGGACTTGATCCCTGCCACGCAGGACTTGATCCCGCCTATCCAAGACCCGAACCGATCTCTCCTCATACGAGGCATCCTCATCTACCTCTAAGTCGGTCCAATCCAATACATGTGATGGATCCGGCTCATACTTCCGAAGCATACTCACATGAAACACGTCATGAACTCCGGACAACTGCGGTGGCAAAGCTAAATGATAAGCAATCTCGCCAAACCTCTCAAGGATCTCAAAAGGACCAATAAATCAAGGGGACAACTTCCCACTCTTCCCAAACCTCATCAATCCCCGCCTAGGTGATATCTTTAGAAAGACATGATCACCTATCTCAAACACCAAAGGTCTCCTCCTACGGTCGGCATAAGATTTCTGACGACTCTGGGCTGTAACAAGCCTCCTACGGATAAGCTCAACCTTCTCCGTCGTTTCCCTCACCAACTCCGGACCCAGCAAAGGTGCATCACCCACCTCGGCCCAACAAACTGGAGACCTACACGGTCGGCCATACAAGGCCTCAAACGGTGCCATACCAATGCTAGACTGGAAACTGTTGTTGTAGGCAAACTCTACTAAGGGCAAGTGCCTCTCCCACGTCCCACTGAAGTCAAGGACACAACCGCGAAGCATATCCTCAAGGATCTGAACAGTACGCTCGGACTACCCGTCAGTCTGAGGATGATAAGCCGTACTAAATGTCAACTTAGTGCCCAAGGCACTCTGCAAACTCTACCACACCCTGGCAGTAAAACGAGGGTCTCTATCTGAGACGATCGTCACTGGGACCCCGTGCAATCTCACTATGTCCCGAATATACAAGTCGACAAGATGATCTACCGAATCTCTCACGCGCATAGGAATAAAGTGTGCCGACTTAGTCAACCGGTCTACAACCACCCAAATAGCATCACTACCCCGCTGAGTCCTCGGAAGACCAACAACGAAGTCCATAGTGACATGCTCCCACCGAGAAATCTTGCAAATAAAGGGTTGCAACAAACCCGCTGGCCTCTGATGTTCGGCCTTCACTTGCTGACAAGTAAGGCACTTAGATACGAAAGCTGCCACATCTCTCTTCATACCCCGCCACCAAAACTGGCGACCCAAATCCCGATACATCTTAGTACCTCCCGGATGCACCGCAAGGCGCGAATGGTGAAACTCTCGGAGTACTTCCTCTCGGCAAGACTCCGGTACAAACAAACGGTTTCGGTATCTCACACTCAGGTCGGGATACACCGTCAAACCCTTCTCAATCTTCCCACTGGAGATCTTCTCTCGGAGGAATTCTACCTCAAGGTCACCTCTCTGTGCCTCTAACACTCGAGTCACTAGTGTAGGCTGCGCAACAACAGAAAACAAGGCCGCAGCCTCAACAGATTCTCCCAGTAGCAAATCAAACTCGCCAAGTGCTCCCAACATCTCCCATTCATTCCTATCAAAGAGTCATAAAGCCTAAAGAACCTTCTTCACACGAAAGAGTTGACATACGCGTCAGATGAAGAGTTTGCTGTGATGAATAAAGTTCGACTATGAAA
>NW_021033489.1:59931-77933 GCF_004153795.1 Camellia sinensis
AGATGCAATTGACCAAAAAAAGTATAGCCGACGGCCATCTATAGTGCCGGCCGGCCAAAATATTTCCGGTGGCCACAAAACACAAGTCGATGGCCCAAAGCACAGGCCGGGTTGTGGGATGCGTCACAAGGCCCTACCTGGCCTCTTCAAAGGCAAAAACACAAGTGTTTGGTGCAAACCAAGCACAAAACAGTCGATCGAGGATCCTGAGAGCGCCCGCACCAGGAGACTCGGGAACTCAAACAACACAAACATGGATAATCACCGAGTGTTCAAAAGTTGACGTCCAAGTCTTGAGGACGGTCAAAATGGGGTGTCTACAACATGCATTGTCTACAACAATCAAGACTATCCTCCACCGATACCCAATAGCATGTATTTCTATCAGAATATAAATGCAACAAATGATATTATAATAGACATTCCAATTAGTGACGATAGATAATCCAATACACCCTTTAATCCATACATTCCCAATCATTCAACATTCCAATCAATTTCCTTCATTTCTCACCAATTATTATTACAAATTAATTACAACCAATGTAATTTGGACCATTTTCCATTCAATTAAACCATACAACCCTTAGTTCCATTTCGTCAATGATTCACATCATTATCCATTTTCCTATGCCAAACATGCAACTAGTTTATTATAAGTAAAACCCCAATTGTTGTAAATTACAACAAAGCCCAAAAGTTTTCTCAATTACACAAACAACCCCCAATATATTCAAAATGCTAAATATTGAAAGACAAAAACTCATAAAGAGAGAGGATTCCCTACCTCGAAGTAAAGCCAAAAATGAATATGAAGGACCAAAACACGTGCTCCAAATCCAAAAACTTTTTCGATTTGTTAAAACGAAGCCCCATCACCCTCATCTTTTTAACAAAAGGCTCTTAGGTTAATCCACACTCTTAACTTGATGAAATCTTAAGAGAGAGGAGTAAGTTTAGAGAAAGGGCTCGGACTAGGGGTTTAGAAATTGAAAGAGAGTAAAAAGTGAAGTTTAAATCGCTTCTGTCCGCTTGATATAAAACAGCTCGCTCGAGCGAAACCTTGTTCCGTCGAGTGACCAGACACAGAAAAAACCTCGTCGAGCCCAGAAAACTAAAAGGCACGCTCGGAGCGACAGAAATCTTCGCTGCGAGCGAAGGAAAGCACGTCGAAGCCGAAATTCCAGTGTTCAGTCCAGTACCAGACACAAACTTCGCTCGACTGAAAAACCTAGCTCGAGTGGAAGGATCTAAAACACAGGTACTGCTCGAGCGACAAGGAAAACCGCTCGAGCAAAAAATACGCTCTCAGGTCCAGATGAGACGCAGACGCACGCTTGAGCGAAAAGAGACCTGGCTCGAGCCACAGACACAAAACTCAACTCTCGCTCTAGCGACCAACCCTAGATTGAGTCCGAAGGACCAAAAACACAAAGCTCGCTCGAGCGAACAACCTCCTCGAGCGAAGTCAAAATTCTGAGGCAGCGAACCACTTGGCTCCCAAACACAGACGACCGTAACAAACTGCCAACCACAATCTAAACTCAAAAACCCAAGTAGAAAGGATGTAAACAAGACCCATGAATCAACTACTTATCATCCACCGGAACATGTCGCATCACTGTACAACAAGGGTTTAAACGGCGATGCTATATTACTGGTATGAGTACAAGATTCAAAACACCCACGTTTCTACCAGACACAACAAATAACATTTAATTCTTGTACGGACAAGGACATGTAGTTCCAACGTGCACTGAAGTGAATGGGCAGTTTTTGAGAATACGGTTGGCGTTTAGTTCTTGCCCGTACACAACGAAAATATTAAATTGATATAGAAATTAAACAAAATAGAAATAAAATGATAGTGAGGTCAGCCCTGCATAAAAAAATTAGTAAGAACCCACCATCCTGCCAAAAAATGTTTAGTGTCATAATTAATTAGAAAGTGAACTTGCTAAAAAGTATAAAATGCACCGTTTCATGATTTAAATTAATGAATTATCAAAACTTCAAAAGAAACAAAAGTTGTACAGAATCAAATTTCCCAAAAGGACATCACGAACGAATTTAACATAAACTAAACAGGTTTGAGAGAAAAGTGGATAGAAAAACTTTAGACGGAATCAATCAAAATCTGAAGCTGAAAACGAAAACAAAAGCATGCCCTAAGAAGATTTTTTCGAAAATCAAGAGACAAAAAAGTGGCAGAAATAATGGTTACTTCATTTTATTGCAAAACCAATAAAAATCGAGCTCGTTTTCGTGGGTTAAAACACCCTCTAAAATCAGTATGCTAAAATGAATTCAAAACCTATAATATCTCTAAGATTCATCCCGATATAAGTTCTAATCGATCTTTTTAATTAAAAGTTGAAGCCACAAAAGTTCAGAATCACGTTTATACATGCCTTTCTTAATTTTTATAATTTATCGAGTCGTTTACTATTTTCAAGATGTACAAATCAATACAATTCACCACCTATAATAAAAATCATATTTAGTTTTTATTTACCTTAACTCACCACTCGGCCATCCACTTCGGCCTACAATATATCCCGATGTGCCTCCCGTATTACCTAACACCGCTCTGAAAGCCAAACTTGCACAAGGGGATATCGTTCCTGAGTTTGACTTACAACTCCCGGATGGTTAGCATATACGATACGCGCGTAAATCAAAGCCACTCGTCTACTCATGAGAACGAGCAACAATATTACATATTACAAAACATTTCATCTCGTGAGAACAACATAACAAATAGCCAACCTAAGGCATCTCAAATAAATCTCATATCCCAACATTTTCTTTTATACACTCTTTTTCACCATCACTCAAATAAAATAACAATCCAATGAGTCATGGGTAGAGTAATGAAGGAATTTATCTATGGTTCCTAATTAATTTTAATTTATATAACCATAGTGTGATACAAACCATAAAATGAAATCCATATAAAATAAAAATTCCTTAAATCTGCATAATTAAAATCAATCAATACTTAAAACCTTTAACCTACAACCGCAGACTAATACAAGTATTAAAATCATCAATTTCATCTAAAAATCCTGAACTTTTACATTACAACAACTAATCCAAAATAATTTAAAATCAATCAATCATCTAAAAATCCTAAACCTTACATACACAACTAATCCAAAATAATAAAATCAATCAATCATCTAAAAAACGTTAAAACTTTACATAACACCATAATCAAAAAAAATTTTAAAATCAATCTATCATTTTATATAAATACAAAAATTCAAGCTTAACATCAAATAAACAAAAATAATTAAATAAAAAGTAACGAATTAAACATCAAATCAGAAAAGGTGAATTTTATACTCACAATATTTTTTATTGAAGATCAAAAAAATTATTAAAGAACTAATAGAGCCACCAAAAACAAAATATTAATATTTTTCTCATCTTCCTGTCCCTTATCCACACACAACCACCAACACTAGCACTATGTTTTGATTAATTTCTTTCTTTGATTACATCTCCTCTCTCTCTTCTCCTCTCTCACAGTGGGCTTGCGCCTCCGCCGCACAGCACTTCTCTTTTTTTCTTGGATTCTTCAATTAACAATTCTGAACCTAATTGACTTCCTAAAGTATATTAAAATAATAAAACCTAAATCTCAATATATAATAACTTAATTAAACTATTATAGAATTATTATATTATCATAATTTAAACAGATTATAATATAACATATAACATCCTCTTTTTTTTATTATAACAAAATATAAAATAAATATTTAGATTATATATATAATTAAATAAAACAATAAATTAATTAATACCACTTAAATCATTAAATACCAACATGAAATTCTCATCTGCACACATAATAAGCAATCAAAAATTAAAATTTAAGATAATAATAATCATAATAAATAAATAAATAATGACTAAAAAAAAAATAGGGTCGCCTCACTTTGATGGATGCTCCTGCCTAAGAATTCCATCCTTATGCTTAAATGTATGCTATATTATTGAAATTTCACGAATTTTTCTTTGGCATATGGATTGTGCATATACCTTGAACATTGCTTCATTTTTGGGAATTGAATTAGCCGCTAGAGATTATATTGAGTTTAACGTATTATGAGCCAATATTGGTATTCTAAATAATTGCTTGAACTATGATTGTTTAAACATTTTAGATTGTATATTGGTATCCTTTGGTAGATTGCAGTGTTGTATCATTTCTGGCTCCATTGGTAATATTTGGCATCTTATTTGATATTTATTGAGGAGAACATTTCAATTATGAGCTTTTGCCAAATGAAACAAGGGGGAAGAATTTGAACTAGACTACTTTTTTTTAAAAAAAAATCCCCTCCAAATTATTCGTATTTTGATTATCACACTTATGAAAAACTGCCACCTCACATATTATTTTGTTAATTATCTTGTATAAAGATCATATTACTTCTTGCCCAGAAATGAATTTGTGTCATGCTCAAAATGATTGTTAAGATCATGCTCAATGCTTCACATATACTTTTAACAATTTAGTATCTCCTGTGACTCTTGCTTTGAAAAATAGATTGAAATAGCATGTAATTCTTATACATTGAAAGCTCATTGATTCATTGTTGCCATATATTCTTGCTACAACAGCATGTGGTCTCTTCTGACCTTTAATTCTCCTTATTCCACCCATGGCATTATCCAAACTTTAATTGCTATATTGATATGAAACATATATCAGTTGAATTGTTCTCAATCCTTCATACATTTATTCTCTGTACAGTTTGTTATTCTCAGAGTGTAATTTTTTTTGGATTCTACATTTTAGGTAAAATTAACTTTCATACATTGATTTTTTAGAACCTCATGGTTTTTTTTGTTTTTTACGTAAACCTCTCTTGGAGAGAGACAGCTGGCCGCCGCCACTTAGTCCTGCAGCCACCAGATTTTTGACACGTGTCCCCGTGAATAGTGTTTTTCCTTCTAATAAAGCCTCAACTTCGGGAACATTCATTTCACTTAGTTTTAGACAAAGATGGAGGCGTTTCTCGCAGAAAATTCACATCTTGGATCTCTTCTCTAGATGGCTCGGAAAAGTTGAATTTCCGGGGTTTCGGCTTGAATGCACTATTCACGCTGAGCCGTACTCCGCTACACTTCTCCTTTTCTCCATGCCGCGGCAAGGTTCTGGAATCCAGTGACGCATGTTTTTAGCTTTGGCGGCAAGAGATGTGTCCCACTTTCGAAGATTTTCAGGTTTTGATGGAGTCTGAATGCTCTTGAAGTGATCTTGCCCCAGCTCCGTTTTGGCCATGCTCAGGCTTTAGGGCGGATGTGTGGGTCAGGCGCATGACGCTCGATCCCTGATCTGCAGTGGGGAACTGGACATCCTCGGCTTGATCATCGTTTTTCCGAGCCGGTGACCGCAGCAACCATTATTGGCAGGGTTTCCGGCAACACGCCCTCTGCTTATGTTTGTTGTCTCACTTTCTGCTTTCCTCGGGCTTTGGCGGGGCTAGCATTCGCCTGATTGAAGTCGCCCAAGGTTTGAGAGAAGGAAAGAGCTGTATGCCATGACCTTGGCCGAGACACTGATGGGCTTAGATTCTGTCTATCGCCGGGAGGCGACTAGGTTTGCGGGAGTCCACTGCTGTGCAGGTAATGTTTCCCACCCGACCTCACATATATATTTGCTCACATCACTCGACCCTCAGGCTCGGTTTTTCTCACAAAACCCTTGTTCTACTTTCTCTCATCGTACACTCTCTGTTCTTTATTCTCTCATTTTCCATCCTCCCCTAGGTATGGTTAATGGACAAGTCAGGTTGTGGACTCTTGCCCGGCCTTTTCAGCTCGAGGCTACTTCTTTCGGCAGCGCCTAGTCAATGCTCTTGACGAAAGGTGGTGGTTCGATTGGATGTAATTTGTCCGCAGACGGCATTGCTTGGCGTTGTCCTTGGCTCAACCTCCCGGCAATGAGCTATAGTATGTCCCGGCTGATTGGGATCCAATTGATTGGTCTAACCCACTGCGTTTCTATTTTCGTTCCGTTTCTGCGTCAGTTTGGTCATGATCAGACCTGCCACCGGAGGGGATTGAGTACCCAGCCGCTTTCCCGGTCCGGGTGCACAGCTTGCCCGATATGCCACGGCATGGAGGACTAGAGAGCTCCTGGCCCCTGCTTCACTTTCAGTTGCACTTTGTCGATGAGTGCTTGGATTGGCTCAATGAGGAGGCACAGGTTGGGCCTAGCTTGGCATTCAGATGCTTCGTCCAGCTCTGGGAGGGGACGCAGAGATACTTGATTCAACTATGCCCCAAATTTATTGCTTATTTAGCTTTTCAAGTTTTCTTTATGAATGTACTAAAAAAGCAACCTCGATTGTAATGCAAAGAGGGAGAACTCATTTTGAAATCAATGAAATTGAAAGTTGGTACTGAAAATTTCCGCTTTTGGTCCAAAAATGGTCTTAGTCGTAAAAAGATTATTTGAACAAAGTCACTTTTATTAAAACTTTTCAAAACTATTTTCGATGTGGATCAGAATGGACACGCCGAAGATTGTCACTGAGATGCACAACCCCAGATCCCGCAACTGGAAAGTTGCCCCTAGTCTGAAGAACAATGGGCCATGGCAACGGAAAGTTGCCCCTGTCTGAGTAACTTTGCACCGTCGCGCAACGGAAAGTTGCCCCTAGTTTGAACAGCACTGTACCGAGATCGCGATAAATGCTGATGGATAAAGATGACTGAGATGATCAAAATGGACAGAGTTGATCGGGGAAAAGTTTATGGCTGAACTTCAAGTGAAGTTGCCTACGTATCCCAAAGATGGGAATCAAGCCTTACGTAGTTCAGGCTCAAGGTTCACTCGAGTATTTTCACTCTCCTTTTGCGTCTAACTTTTGCCAAGCCCGCCCTTTGCGGGTTTTCAACCTTGCGAGCTCAGTTTTATATTTTCTAATTTTTTTGTGCTCTGACTTTTGCCTAGGTCGCCCTTTCGGGTTTTCGGCCTAGCGAGCCTCTCAAGGATAGTATTTCTTCAACTTGTCCATATTGATCGTTGTGAGAACTCCAAGCCATCTAGATCCATCAGAACCACAGCTCCACTGACCAGATAGCTTTGATGATGTAAGGACCAGTCCAATTGGTTTGAACTTGCCCCTTGGGTCGTGGATGGGAGCTCGGTTTCTTTGAGCACCAAATCTCCTTCTTTCAGATTCCTGGACTTAACCTTCTTGTTGAAAGCCCGGGCAATTCTGCGTTGATAGCCTTGGATGTGGTACAGTGCTTTCAGTCTTCTTTCATCAAAGAGCATGAGTTCTTCGAATCTGCTTTGCTGCCAATCTGCTTCGGCTATCTGGCATTCAGCCAATACTCGTAACGACGGAACCTCAATCTCAATGGGTAAACAGCCTCCATTCCATAGACCAATGAATATGGAGTTGCTCCAGTAGAAGTTCGATTGAAGTCCTGTAGCCCCACAGAGCAAATGGCAGCTTGTCTGGCCAATCCCGATAGGTTCCCACCATCTTCTGCAGTATATGCTTGATATTCTTGTTGGCGGCCTCAACCGCTCCGTTGGTCTGCGGCCGGTATGTAGATGACTTATGGAAAGCCACATTGTATTTCTCCAACAAGTCTATCACTTCTTTCTTGAAGTGGGACCATTATCTGAAATTATCTCGTTTGGCACCCCGTAGCGACATGATTGTGTTTCTGATGAACTTTGCGACATGCGACGCCTTCAACACCGGTATGATTGGGCCTCACCCACTTTTGTGAAATAATCTATCGCTACTAGGATAAACTCATGCCCGTTTGACCCCTTCGGGGTAACAGCTCCGATCACATCAATTCCCCAGACTGAAAAAGGCCAGGCGAAGTCATGTTGTACAGTTTTGACGGCGGGATGTTCATGCGTTTGCATGATTTGACACTTGTGGCATCGCCGAACAAAGCTAATACAATCCTCCTCATGGTTGACCAGTAGTAGCCCTGTCTGAGGATCTTTCTGGCCAGCATTACTCCATTCATGTGTGCACCGCACTCCCCCCCATGATGGCTTCCATCAGGCGTTTGACTCTTCGCTTCTACACAGAGTTATGCATTCCCAGATGACCCCTTTTGTACAGCTTCCCCCGCAGATAATGAACAGCAGCCATTCTTCTGAGGCCCTCTTATCCTTGGCATTTGCCCCTGTGTGATATGTCTCCTTTTCCAAGAAGTTCCAGATGTCGTAATACCAGGGGTTGCGTCTTGAACTCATCTATGGCGGAAATCGACTCGTATGCTGGCCAAACTTTGATCAATATGACTGGACGCATCCGGACTCCGGACGGGATGTCTATCATAGAAGATAGAGTTGTAGTGAATCTGCAAACTGTTGTTCTCTCTTACGAGGTGGGTGAAATTTAGCTTCTCAAAGAGGAATTACAATCCAAGGTTTGGTGGTAAATTATCATCCTTTCCTCCTTGACTTTCCAATCTCCTTTTGCTTGAGACACACAACAGTTCGAGTCCCCAATGACGTCCAACGTCTTGCCCCTAGTTCTAGGGCTGCTTCCAGGCCAACATACATGCTCATACTCTGCTTCATTGTTGGAAACTTTGAACCGGAGCTTGAATGCTAAAGGGTACGGGAATCATCAGGCGCTATCAGCAACACCCCTATCCCATACCCATACTGGTTTGACGCTCCGTCAAAGTACATCGTCCAAGTTTCATCTTCGAGTGCAGAATGGCTTCATCTGGGAATAGATACTCAACCGCTTCATCCCCCCAACCGGGTGGTCGGCAAGGAACTCCGCTACCGTCTCCCTTTTACTGACTTGCGCGTTACATACTTCAATCAAATTCGGAGAGCAACAGCAGCCAACGAGCTAGCCTACCCGTAAGTGCTGGTTTCTCGAAAAAGATTTGATGGGATCAACGCGAAACCAACATTACAGAGTGGCTAACAGGTAGTGCCGCAGCTTCCTGGTTGCCCATACCAAGGCCAACAAGCCTTCTCCAGCGGTGTATACGGGTCTCGTAATCCAGCATCTTTTTGCTCAGATAGTAATGGCCCTTTCCACTTTGCTTCTGATCCTGCGCGAGCATAGCCCATGGTAGTCTCAGTTACCGAAAGGTACAATATCAACGGTCTCCCCGGCTCTGGTGGTGACAACACGGGTGGGTTCTGTAGATACTCTTTGATCTGCTCAAAAGCTGCTTGACATCGGCCGTCCCATTGGAATTTCTTTCCTTTCTTCAGGAGACCAAAAAGTGGTTCACGTCAAGGTTAATTTAGAATAAACCGTCTTATGAATTGCACTTTACCCAGAAAGCCTCGCACCTCCTTTTCAGTCCTTGGTGGTGGCATTTCTAAGATGGCCTTGATTTTGGAAGGGTCGACCTCGATGCCCCTTTGTTAATCAGAAACCCTAGCATCTTCCCTGCTGTACACCAAACGTGCATTTCTGGGGATTCAGTCGCAGCCGAACTCTTTGATCCTTTGAAAGAATTTTTGTAAGGCGGTGTAGTGGCCCTCTCTATCTTTGGACTTGACAATCATGTCGTCCACATACACCTCGACCTCTTTATGAGTCATATCATGCAATATTGTAGTTGCTGCCCGTTGTACGTAGCTCCAGCATTTTTCAACCCGAATGGCATCACTCTATAACAATATGTACCCACGGGGTAGTGAACGCAGTCTTCTCCCGGTCTTCGGGTGCCATTACTATCTGATTATAGCCTGAGAAACCATCCATAAACGAAAGCAAGGCGTGTCCTGCCGTGAAATCCACCAATTCATCATGTGGGCAGGGAAAGTCGTCCTTCGGACTGGCCCTGTTCAAATCTCTGAAGTCTACACAGACCCGAATTCTGCCATCCTTCTTTGGCACCGGAACAATGTTGGCCACCAAGTTGGTATTCAGATACCAGCAGGAACCCTGCGCAATTTGCTTGGTGACCTCTTCCTTAATTTTGAGGCCCAGTCCGGGCGAATCCTTCTGAGTTTCTGTTTGACAGGGCGGGCCTCGGGATCAAGAGGGATCCGGTGCTGTACAATCTCAGGATCGATTCCAGGCATGTCTTCGTAGGACCACGCGAAAACATCTTTGAAATCTTTTAATAAAGCGACTAAGCGCTCGGCTCCTCTGAAGACAACGTGGACCCGATCGTGACCAGCCGCGGGTCCTTCTCAGTACCAACATTCACAGTAGTGATTTCATCCATTAAAGGTTTAACAAATCTTTCCTGCTTTTGATCAATTAATCGTTGCAAAACTGGGGAATTTCTTCTCGCTGTTTTCATCAAAATTTTGAAAATCCTGATTTAAGCATAAAATCAAAGGCAGAAAAATACTCGAAACCACATCCACATCATTCTCATTAAATATTTCCAAGCCGTCATTTTCATTTCTTTGATGTCTGTTGGTAATAGAGGAATCTGACGCTTGGAAATTTAATGAGAATATGTGGATGTGGTTTCTGAGTATTTTTCTATCTTTGATTTATTGCTTAACTCAGGATTTTCAAAAATTTTGATGAAAACGACGAGGAGGAAATTCCTCCGGTTTTGCAACGTTTAATTGAGCAGGAGCAGGAGAGATTTGTCAAACCCTTAACGGATGAAATCATTACCGTGAATATTGGTACTGAGGAGGACCCGTGGCTGGTCCAGATCGGGTCCACGTTGTCTTCGGAGGAGCGCGAGCGCTTAGTCGCTTTACTAAAAGATTTCAAAGATGTTTTCGCGTGGTCCTACGAAGACATGCCTGGGATCGATCCTGAGATTGTACAGCATCGGATCCCCCTTGACCCCGAAGCCCGACCAGTCAAGCAAAAACTCAGGAGGATCCGCCCTGATTGGGCTCTCAAGCTTAAGGAGGAGGTCACCAAGCAGATTGACGCAGGCTTCCTGCAGGTATCCGAATACCCAACTTGGTTGGCCAAGTATCCGAATACCCGACTTGGTTGGCCAATATTGTTCCAGTGCCTAAGAAGGATGGCAGGGTCCGAGTGTGCGTGGATTTCAGGGATTTAAATAGAGCCAGTCCGAAGGACGACTTTCCCTTACTGCATATTGATGAGTTAGTGGATTTCACGGCAGGGCATGCTCTACTATCATTCATGGATGGCTTCTCTGGGTACAATCAGATAATGATGGCGCCAGAAGACAGAGAAAAGACTGCATTCACCACCCCGTGGGGGACATACTGTTACCGGGTAATGCCGTTTGGGTTGAAAAATGCTGGAGCTACGTATCAACGGGCAGCAACTACAATATTGCATGATATGATCCACAAAGAGGTCGAGGTGTACGTGGACGACATGATTGTCAAGTCCAAAGATAGAGAGGGCCACTACACCGCCTTACAAAAATTCTTTCAACGGATCAAAGAGTTTCGGCTGCGACTGAATCCCCAGAAATGCACGTTTGGTGTTACAGCAGGGAAGACGCTAGGGTTTCTGATTACACAACGGGGCATCGAGGTCGACCCTTCCAAAATCAAGCCCATCTTAGAAATGCCACCACCAAGGACTGAAAAGGAGGTGCGAGGCTTTCTGGGTAAAGTGCAATTCATAAGACGGTTTATTTCTAAATTAACCTTGACTTGTGAACCACTTTTTGGTCTCCTGAAGAAAGGAAAGAAATTCCAGTGGGACGGCCGATGTCAAGCAGCTTTTGAGCAGATCAAAGAGTATCTACAGAACCCGCCCGTGTTGTCGCCACCAGAGCCGGGGAGACCGTTGATATTGTACCTTTCGGTAACTGAGACTACCATGGGCTGCATGCTTGCGCAGGAATCAGACGACAAAGTGGAAAGAGCCATCTACTATCTGAGCAAAAAGATGCTGGATTACGAGACCCGCTATACACCGCTGGAGAAGGCTTGTTTGGCCCTGGTATGGGCTACCAAGAAGCTGCGGCACTACCTGTTAGCCCACTCTGTAATGTTGGTTTCGCGTTTAGATCCCATTAAATATCTTTTCGAGAAACCAGCACTTACGGGTAGGCTGGCTCGCTGGCTGCTGTTGCTCTCCGAATTTGATTTGAAGTATGTAACGCGCAAGTCAGTAAAAGGTAGAGCGGTAGCGGAGTTCCTTGCCGACCACCCGGTTGAGGGGGATGAAGCGGTTGAGTATCTATTCCCAGATGAAGCTATTCTACACGTCGAAGATGAAACTTGGACGATGTACTTTGACGGAGCGTCAAATCAGTATGGGTATGGGATAGGGGTGTTGCTGATAGCACCTGACGATTCCCGTATCCCCTTAGCATTCAAGCTCCAGTTCAAAGTCTCGAATAATGAAGCAGAGTATGAGGCATGTATTGCTGGCCTGGAAGCAGCCCTAGAACTAGGGGCAAGACGGTTGGACATCATTGGGGACTCAAACCTTGTTGTGTCTCAAGCAAAAGGAGATTGGAAAGTCAAGGAGGAAAGGATGATAATCTACCACCAAACCTTGGATTTGTTAATTCCTCGGTTTGAGAAGCTAAATTTCACCCACCTCGTAAGAGAGAACAACAGGTTTGCAGATTCATTAGCAACTCTATCTTCCATGATAGACATCCCGTCCGAAGTCCGGATGCGTCCAGTCATTATTGATCAAAAGTTTGTGCCAGCATACGAGTCAATTTCCGCCATAGATGAGGTTCAAGACGACAACCCCTGGTATTACGACATCTGGAATTTCTTAGAAAAGGAAGCGTATTCGCCAGGGGTAAATGCCAAGGATAAGAGGGCAATCAGAAGAATGGCTGCTCAGTTTATCATCTGCGGGGGTAAGCTGTACAAAAGGGGTCATCTGGGAATGCATAAGCTCTGTGTAGAAGCTGAAGAGTCAAAGCGCCTAATGGAGGCCATCCATGGAGGGGAATGCGGCGCTCATATGAACGGGGTAATGCTAGCGCGGAAGATCCTCAGACAGGGTTACTACTGGTCCACCATGGAGGAGGATTGTATTAGTTTTGTTCGGCGACGCCACAAGTGTCAAATTCATGCAAATCGTATGAACATCCCGCCGTCGAAGCTGTACAACATGACTTCGCCATGGCCATTTTCAGTCTGGGGAATTGATGTGATCGGGGCTGTCACCCCGAAGGGGTCAAATGGGCATGAGTTCATCCTGGTAGCGATAGACTATTTCACAAAGTGGGTCGAGGCCCAGTCATATGCGGTGTTGAAGGCTTCACATGTCGCAAAGTTTATCAGAAACAACATCATATGTCGCTACGGGATCCCAAACGAGATAATTTCAGATAATGGTTCCCACTTCAAGAAGGAAGTGATAGACTTGTTGGAGAAATACAACGTGGCTTTTCACAAGTCATCTACATACCGGCCGCAAACCAATGGAGCAGTCGAGGCCGCCAACAAGAATATCAAACACATACTGCAGAAGATGGTGGAAACCTACCGGGATTGGCCAGATAAGCTGTCATTTGCAGGACTTCAATCAGAACTTCTACTGGAGCAACTCCATATTCATTGGTCTATGGAATGGAGGCTATTCTACCTATTGAGATCGAGGTCCCATCGTTACGAGTATTGGCTGAATGCCAGATAGCCGAAGCAGATTGGCAGCAAAGCAGATTCGAAGAACTCATGCTCTTTGATGAAAGAAGACTGAAAGCACTGTACCACATCCAAGGCTATCAGCGCAGAATCGCCCGGGCTTTCAACAAGAAAGTTAAGTCCAGGAATCTGAAAGAAGGAGATTTGGTGCTCAAAGCCAACCGAGCTCCCATCCACGACCCAAGGGGCAAGTTCAAACCCAATTGGACTGGTCCTTACATCATCAAAGCTATCTGGTCAGGTGGAGCTGTGGTTCTGATGGATCTAGATGGCTTGGAGTTCTCACAACCGATCAATATGGACAAGTTGAAGAAATACTAACCTTGAGAGGCTCGCTAGGCCGAAAACCCGAAAGGGCGACCTAGGCAAAAGTCAGAGCACAAAAAATTAGAAAATATAAAAACTGAGCTCGCAAGGTCGAAAACCCGCAAAGGGCGGCCTTAGCAAAAGTTAGAGCATAAAAGGAGAGTGAAAATACCCGAGCGAACCTAGGCCTGAACTACGTAAGGCTTGATTCCCATCTTTGGGATACGTAGGCAACTTTACCTTGAAGTTCAGCCATAAACTCTTCCCCGATCAACTCTGTCCATTTTGATCATCTCAGTCATCTTTATCCATCAGCATTTATCACGATCTCCGGTACAGTGCTGTTTCAAACTAGGGGCAACTTTCCGTTGCCACGACGGCGCAACGTCTTTCAGACTAGGGGCAACTTTCCGTTGCCAAGCAGTGCCGCGGTGCTCTTTAAACTAGGGGCAACTTTCCAGTTGCAAGGATCTGTGGTTGTGCATCTCAGTGACAGATCTTAGGCGTGTCCAATTCTGATCCATATCGAAAACGGTTTTGAAAAGTTTTAGTAAAAGTTGATTTTGTTCAAATTAACCTTTTTACGACTTAGACCATTTTTGGACCAAAAGCGGATAATTTTCAGTACCACAACCTTCAATTTCATTGATTTCACAAAAAGAGTTCTCCTGCTCTTGCATACAATCGAAGCTGCCTTTTTATTACAATCATAAAGAAAACTTGAAAGTTCTAATAAAGCAATAAATCTGGGGCATGGTCGAGTCAAGTGTCTCCGCGCCCCCTCCCGGAGCTGGTCGAAGCCTCCGACGCCAAACTGGGCCCAATCTGTGCCTCCTCGTTAAGCCAATCCAAGCACTCATCAGACAAAGTGCAACTGAAAGTAGGGGCAGGGGCCAGGAGCTCTCTAGTCCTCCATGCTGTGGCATATCGGGCAAGCTGTGCACCCCGGACCGGGAAAGCAGCCGGGTACTCAATCCCCTCTGGTGGGCAAATCTGATCATGACCAAACTGACGCAGGAACTAGAACGGAAAGTAAAATACACAGTGGGTAAGACCAACTAACTGGATCCCAACCAGCCGAGACATACTGTAGCTCATCGCCGGGAGATTGAGCCAAGGACAACGCCAAGCAATGCGATCTGCGGACAAATTGCACATCCAGTCAAACCACCACCTTTCATCAAGGGCATTGACTAGATGCTGACGAAAGAAGTAGCCTCGGGCTGAATAGGCCGGGCAAGAGTCCACGACCTGCAACTTATCCATTAACCATACCTAGGGGAGGGATGGAAAATGAGAGAATAAAGAATAGAGAGATGTACGATGAGAGAGAAGTAAGATAAGGGTTTTTGTGAGAAAAATCGAGCCTGAGGGCCGAGTGATGTGAGCAAATACATATGCGAGAATGGGTGGGAAACATTACCTGCAGCAGTAGTGGACTCCCGGCAAATCTAGTCGCCTCCCGACGATAGACAGAATCTAAGCCCATCAGTGTCTCGGCCAAGGACATGGCAATACAACTCTTTCCTTCTCTCAAGCCTTGGGCAACCTCAATTAGGCTAATGCTAGCCCCGCCAAAGCCCGAGGAAAGCAGGAAGTGAGACAACAAACACAAGCAGAGGGCGTGTTGCCGAAAACCCTGCCAGTAATGGTTGCTGCGGTCACCGGCGTCAGAAAAGCGATGGATCAAACCGAGGATGTCCAGTTCCCCACTACAGATCAAAGATCGAGCATCACGCGCGGTGAGCCCACACATCTGCCCCAAGGCCTGGGCATGGCCGAAACGGAGCTGGGGCAAGATCACTTCAGAGCATTCAGACTCCATCAAAACCTGAAAATCTTCGAAAGTAGGACATACCTCTTGGTCGCCGAAGCTAAAAACGTGCATCACTGGATTCCAGAACCTTGTCGCGGCATGGAGAAAAGGGAGATGTAGCGGAGTACGGCTCAGCGTGAATAGTGCATTCAAACCAAAACCCCGGAAATTCAACTTTTCCGAGCCATCTAGAGAAGAGATCCAAGATGTGACATTTTCTGCGAGAAACGCCTCCATCTTTGTCTAAAACTAAGATGAAATGAATGTTCCCGAAGTTGAGGCTTTTATAGAAGGAAAAACACTATTCACGGGGACACGTGTCAAAAATCTGGTGGCTGCAGGACAAAGTGGCCGGCCGGCCACCTTTTCTGGCTGGCCAGCCATTTACTTTTTACAAAACTGGCCGGCCAGCTGTCTCTCTCCACGAAAAATGGCCGGCCGGCTCCCAAAGATGGCTGGCAATGCTGCAATGTATCCCCTTGGCCCTGTTTTGTTCTCCGGGGGAAAATTTCGAGCATTCCCGTGCAGCGGATGTGTCAAAGGCCTTCATTTCCCTCTGTTTCGGATGCGTTCCGGTGTCCAGATCGCCCGAAGTACACTCTCTTGTTGCTAAGTTTTGTTTATCGAGTTGTTGTTTTGATTATAGAGTTGTTGTTTTGCTTATCGAGTTGTTTGTCGAGCTGTCGTGCTTTTTGTTTTAAGACGTTGCTCTCTGTTTAAGCAATTTTTGTTTAAAGTCTTGTTTATTTGCGTTGTCAACGTTGTTGCATTTTGCTTATCGAGTTGTAAACTTCCTAAGGTTCTGTTATATCTTAGTAAGTGAAGTTGTTTAGTTTGTTGCGTCGGTTCACTACCTGACTCGGTAATTACACAACGCGCATTCCCATTCAATTTCATTTTGTGCAAAATAATTGATGCGATACGATGCTAAAAGTTCAAAATACAAACATCTTTTCAAAAGTTGTTTCATTCCATCATGTTTTACAATGAGCGAAGGTACAAGTTTTACAAAAAAATAAAACTGCCTAACAATGTGCAGAGTGCTACAAACTACTAGCAAAAAGAAAAAATAAAGCAGGAAATAGCAACATCAAAGTCCTCGAGAGCGGGAACGAGAAGCACTCCTCATCCTCTTCTGCGGGACAATCTCCACAGCATCATCATCATCTGAGTCGGAGCTGTCATCTTCAGGATCCCCCTCGGCCCCGCCTCTGTTCCCCGAACCAAAACCGGAGCCCCCCTCCTCAGCAGATGTCTCTGACTGATGATCGGTAGCCTCCTCCTCCTCCTCATCAGGCTCCGCCTCTACAACAGGAGCCCTACGTCTGCGGACGGACCCTCCTCGAGCTCCCCGAAAAGACCGGGATGGCCTAGCTCCTCGAAAAGGCCGGGATGGCCCAGCCCCCTGAAAAGGCCCAGACGGCCCAGCTCCATAAAAGGGCCCAGATGGCCCAGCTCCCCAAGAAGGCCCAGGTGGCCTGGCCTGCGGCTGACCGGACCATGAAGGCATCTGAAAATAAAGAGTCCAATTCAAATACATCAGTCCAAATATATACGTCAAATGCAGATACAAGCAGAAAGTGCATGTGAACACGGTGTACAAGTGGGGTGTGTGTCAGATGTGCTCTACACAAGTAGTCTATCGATGCAGTAGAAATCAGCATGTCATCAGAAGTATGATAAATGCCAGAAAACTGAAGGGTACCTGAATGCCCGCGACAGACAACTGTGCCTCCCTCCGCAGGACCATGCCCTCGAGTGTGGCCACCAATCCGACCATCTCCTCCACGTACTGTCTGGGTGGCTGCAAACACAAGTTCAAATCATCAGCGAATGAAGGAGTATCTAAGCATCTGAGTGAAGAATGCAAAGCAGTAGAAAATACCGGCGGTGAGTCGGGATCAATGGCATATCGATCGCTGGGCATCGGAGGCTATAGCGGAATCGGAGTCGGGGAGATAGCCCCATACTGCCACGCCATCAACTCAGTGGGCATATCTGGCCATCCAGGATGAGGATAAGCCGAAGGAGTCGGAGGAACCGGTCTACTCCCACCTCTAGATGTACCAGCCCTGCTAGTAGAAGGGGCGTCTGCAGCCCGAGCCCGAGCCTGGCCCGAGGATGACATACCGGCAGGCCTCATCATCGGGATACGAGCTCCCGTCAATGGAGGCATCAAATATATGTGACGGTAAGTGGCGTAGTCCCCCTCCTCAATATAAATCTTCGAAAGTGGGACACATCTCCTGGCCGCCAAAGCTAAAAACATGCGTCACTGGATTCCAGAACCTTGCCGCGGCATGGAGAAAAGGAAGCTGTAGCGGA
>NW_021033493.1:0-11246 GCF_004153795.1 Camellia sinensis
TGAATTGAAATGAGATTTGAAGAGATTTTAGGAAGATGAAGGAGCTGTGTATGAGTAAAATTATGAGAAGGAGTTGGTAAAATACCATTTCCTTTATGCTGGCAAGGCATTACCATCTCCAACCATGACTTGATCGGAACCTTGATATGGTTAATAGGACTATAAATTTTGCAAATCATGAGTGACATGACTAGTAGCTGCTAAATCTAAAAACCAATTGTCTAATGAAGAAAAGGGAGAGACAATGTAGGCCTTATTATGAAAATCAGAGGAATTAGGAGAGGTCTTAGTGTTGTCAGACTGATAGGAAGTATCCATTCGGTACTAGCAGTTGAGAGCAATATGATTGTTTTTGCTACAAATTTGACAAATCACAGAGGAGTTGTTATTGTGCACAGAGTTGTTATTGTGAGTGTGATAACCAGATCAACCTTTCTTCCTCTTTGGAAAAATCTACCGCCACATCTGCCTCCTCTGTTAATTTGAGACTGACCAGATGAAGAATTGTGAAATCCAGAAGACTGAGAAGAACGTTTTTGAGGATAACCTTGATATGCAGCCGAATAAGCCACATGTAGATCAGAAGAATGTTTAGAAACTGACTCTACATGAATTTCCTTTGAATAAAGGAAGGATGATAGATTTTCCATGGATATGGATTCAGGTCTAGCTCGAATTGTAGTTTTAAAGGCATTATATTTGATAGGAAGACCATTCAATGTGAGAAGAAAAGATCTTTATCTTCAACTGGTGAAACATCCGTAGCCAACTCATCAGATAGAGTTTTAATCTAAGAAAGATATTCTTCCATTGAACAGGATGTTTTCACAACATTATGAAGCGTGTTCTTGAGTTGATGAATTTGAGACCTTGAGAGAGAAGTAAATCGTTTCTCAAGTGTGCTTCAGACTTCATGACTGGTCTTGCAATGAAAAAGTGTGGTGAAGCCTGCTGAGGACAATGTGGCTGTAATACAACTCAGGAGATACGAATCAATGAGAATCCATTGACGATATTCAGAATTTGGTAACTCTATGATGTATTGAAAATAAGGAGCAACAGAACCATCAACATAACAGAGCAAGCCAGTAGCTCGAAGAATGTTTTGAAATTGATTCTTCCAAACAATGAAATTTGAAGAATCAAGTTTAACAGTAACAAAAGAATTTAGATTGGAGATAAGAAGTGAAAGATTTGAAGGAAGCTTAGGAGAAGAAGGCAAGGTTGCCATTGATGGATCTTCAAGCTCGTGAGAGCATGATCAAGGCGCTGATACCATAAAGAAGATTTGGAAACTCATTCAACTTATTATTTTACAGATCAATGTGTAGTATATATACAACAACCTAACCAATTCTAATCTAACCTAACCATATGAGTTAATACTAACCCTAATCAACTCTAACTAATTCTGTTACAAAACTAATTGCATAGTTCACCGATCCAGTGCTGATAGACTTTGCAGGACCTGACGCAAAGATGGCCTTTTTATCAATTAGATCTTGTATTTCATGGTGAAGACGAAGACACATGTCAGTGTCATGGCCAGCTTGTTGATGAAAGACACCGTATTTCATCGGGTTGTGGGAGAGGGGAAGTTTATTCAGTAATGGCCGCGGCTCCAGGGGCTTCAGATGCCCCTTTTCGATCACGACCCCCAGGGCCGTTGACAGAGACATGTCCAGTGGGGTGAACACCCTCTGGCCCCGAGGTGGGTATTTGGCAGGTTGTGAGCTGGTTGTGTTGGATGTACCAGCGAAAGGGTCGGTAGGTGCTGACTTTTGATGATCTCTTTCGAGTGTTGGATTGGAGCTGAAAGGGGTGTTTCTGGTACAACATCTTTTGTCTCGACTTGCCCCTTGATTCAGACTACCCCCAACTTGAGTGGCAAAACTATCATCCATAGTTTTTGCAACCACTACAAGCACTTGCTGTTTATTTAGTCCTTCGGCTTTCAAAGCCTCAACAGCCCGTTGAAGGTGTTCATGGGGACCAATTCCTGTCCCTACCCTGTTCTTACCACTCGCCCCACTTTGCCAAGGGATCGACCTTCTTCAAATGTAGCCCGTCCCAAGATTGGGGAGCTTTTTGTCATGAAATTCCCGGTATGTGATGTGGTCGATGAGGGAGCCAATGTTTCAGAGGTCAGATTTCTCACAGTTCTCTGAAGATCTTCGATCATTCTCTTCAACTCAGAAGTAGTGGGTTCACGGGTTTGATATGATTGGAGTCCAGGTGCATCCATCATACATAAGTCCATGCTTTCTGGAATGAACACCTCAGGCTTGGGTAGGTGGGTCGGGGTGATGTACATGCTGGGGTCGAAGGTGGATGGTAGTATATGGATGAGATTGAGGTGGGCAGGAGATGTTTGGTCATTGGGGTCTGAAGGTAGAGCTATCGTTCGGTTGTCGACCAGATTTTGGACCTCATAACGCAGGCGGTAGCAACGGTCGGTGCCATAACCGCGCTGCTGATGGTACACACAGTACTTGGAGGGGTTATGTCTGGCTAGGAGTGGGTCAGGCAGAGGTTGAGGATCGAGGGATTTGAGATACCCTCTTTCCATCAAGATTTTTAGTGCGCTAGTCAGGCTCATATAGAGAGGGGTGAAAGTTCTGTCCTGAGCTCGGGCTGGGCCGGTGGTTTGTAGGCTAGGTTTGGCAAAAGGGTTGGCTGTGGCAACTGCATTGATTTCGGTGGGTTTAGGAATAGCGCTACTACTAGCATTGGTACTCCCTGAAATCACCCTCCTTGTCGGTTCACTTGTTCTAGGAATGATCCCACTGTTGAACGCATTCTCGATCTGAACCCCCAGTTCATGAAAACTTTTGAAAGTGAATACTGGGGCGACTATCAACTTTTGCAACATATCGTGCTCGAGGTTTCGCACCATCATCTGCACTTGATCCCTCTCAGAAGGGCAGCGGTCTGTCATCTGTGTTGCCTTTGCCCTCCACCTCGCAACAAATTCCATAAAAGGCTCTATTGGGTTCTGGCGGGTTGCTTCAAACTCTTGGATGGTCATTTCAACTTGGGTATTGTAAGAATACTGATCAACAAAGGCCTCAACCAATTCTTCCTAGTTTTGCTTCACTGTATTCTCCAACTTGGCGTACCAAGCGGCTGCTACATCCGACAGGGTTCTTCCATACAGAGAGAGTTTTGTTGAGGTATTATTAGATATTGGATGGAATTTTGAGAGTAAGAGGATGATTTAATGGTTAACTGTTAATGGTATTTCTTGGAAGGAAGAATGGTGGTGTTCTTGGATAGTGAATGTGTTATTGGTGAGGATTCTTTTGTGTCCAGAATTAAGTGATTGTCGTTGACCATATCGGTCTAGTGTTTGAGATGTTAGAAGGTGCATACCACATAGATATAGGAGTGTTGACCTTCTTCAGGAATCATGGGGTTATAGTCTAGTTTGGAGGAATCCAGGGTGATTCAAGGGGTATTGGGAATTTGTGTACGAAACTCCTTTAGGAGTGGTGGTGTTGGATGATGTGTTGGTGTTTGGTACCAAGTGTCCAGTTTTATCGGGTTGGTTAAACGGTCAATTGATGTTGGAATACGGTTGACAAATAGTGCCATTGGGTTTAGCTTGGAGTTTGGTAAAGAGGGTTGTAACCTTGTAAGTGTCTTCGGATGGTTTAGCGAGAGTGAAGCCTAGTGTCTGCGGTATAGAAGCTTGAGTGGAGTTGTGACAAATTAGTGGAACTCCTCGAGTTGGAATAGTGCATGAGGTCATTGTTTTATGTGTGCATTACGCCTCGTGTGGGTGGTGACTTATGATGATGTTTATGTTAAAAGAGAATTTCAAGTTAGGCTTCTTATATTTGTTGCATTGATAACCCGGTTGTTATTTCTATTAAAAGTTGCTATATAAATTTGGCATATGTGTTTGTTGTGGCATCATGGTAAGGGTGAAGGATGTTGTGGGATGACGGTTGTTGAGCTTGATTTGGAAAATGAATTTTTCCTAGAATTATAGCCTCGGATGGCCTTGTTTAATAGAAATGTTGTGGAGCGAATCTAGTTTGTAATGAGGAATTTTACTATATAGTCCTATACAACTATCTTGTGGATGATTATACATTTCGATTTACATCCTTATTTTCGGGAATGTTTATAAAACTTTAAGTTGTGCTTGAAAAGCAAAAAATGTATTTTAACTTTGATTGGTGTGAGTTTTGGCATTTATGAGAAATCAAGAAAATGAATTTTTTTTTTTTTAACAAGTTCTGTTGTCATTTGTTTTACCTAGAATGATGGGTGTTGGTTAAGTGACTTAACTTGAGTTGCAATTTGGTCTGGGTGACGGTTTGAGGAATGTTTTAGAGTTAGTGAGGTCTGCGTACTAGGGTGTTGTCTCTAACCTTATCCTGTTGGGAGTTCTCTAATCCTATGTGAGTTCACCGAGACTTTTGTTGTGGAAATTTCTTCAGTATTCTAAGTGCTGAGCACTCGGGTGTGTAGTCTTGTTGTGGTGGTTGTCGTTTGGGTGATGCTTTTAGTACGCGTGTGTTGTTGTTTCTGTTTTGTCTCACAGGCCCAATGATTGGCATCGGTCGATGAGGCAACCGTGTTTTGCTCATTGAGTTTAGTTGTTTGGGTGTCTTTGGGGTCCTGAAATGTGAGTTGCAATCTGGTAATCTATCCCAAGTATGGATCCAATCCTTAGTGGGTGGTTGTGCTTCCGGTTGTGTTTGAGTTGCCTTTGTTCGGTCTTAGCTTTAATTTCGGGGTTGAAATTCCATAAGGGGAGAAGTTATAGCGACTCTGGTTTAGATTTGACCCATTGATGTTTTGGATCTGGGTTTCATTGTCTTATATGGTTGTTCATGTCTTGTTTCCCCTTATTCCTCATTGAGTTTAGTTATTGGGGTGTGTTGGTTGCATTTGGAGTAGGCTGGTTGCTTCTTTTTTTAAAAAAGTAGCTTGTTTAGTTATAGTTTTCAGAAAATTCTAATTTTTTAATTTTTCATATTTTAATGTTTTGAATGAATTTTTTTAATATTTTAAGCATTTGTTTTTAATTTTTATTGATGCTTAACATAAATACACCTAAAAGTATAATATTTGTGAAAAAAATCTTTAAAAAATACACTAAATACAAAAAAATACACCCCAAAAAATGAAAATTCAGTAGATTTTTTGTATTTATTTCGTATTTATTAATTTTTTAAAATATTTTTTTGCAAATATTTTACTATTTAAATACATTTAAGTAATGTGCATTTAAAAAAGTAAAAAAGAAATAACTCAAAATTTTAAAAATATTTACTAAAAACAAAAAAAAATATGAAAAATAAAAAACTTAATTTTTAAAAAATCTAATTCAGAAAAATGAAACTAAACACACTGATTAGTTTTTGTATTATCATATTCTCGCTTTATTTTTTGTGTATATTTTTTTATACAAAGTTAAAAAGTCATTTTTTTACCTACTTAAAATATGCCGAAGAAAAAAAGGAAAATACACCTTATAATTAAAAAAATGATATAATTTTAATTTCTTCAATCATAATTAAAAAAATGTTATAACTAAATATAATATGAGACATAACTAAAGAATTTATGAGTCATAATTAAAATAATGTCGTAACTAAAAAAATATATATTAACTAATAGTACATATGGTACACATTTTTAAAAAAAGTGTATATTAAAATTTGCCAATGAAAAAAGAGAAGGAATGTAAGAAAGAGTAGTTGTGCGTTATTTTAACACAACATAACGACAACGAATTGAAGTTTTTTGGGAATGAAAAAAAAAAAATTTTAAAAAAATTTAGGATTTAAATTTTAGATTTTTAGATTTTTTTAAGTAAAAATGATTTTAAAAAAAATTGCTGAACAAACAAAAAGGATACTCTAAGGGCTGTCATCAGCGACATCCGCCACGGGGACTAGGACCTCGTGACGGTAGCTAGTTGTTGGCGCTTTATTTAACCAATCCAAGGCAGAAGAGGACGCATTACCACCGATGATACAGTGCAAGCTCTGGTTGACCCCTAGCAGGGCCCAAGTTTCTGCATTAGCAGCTATAGGCGCGGACGATCTCTTGCAGGAGAATCACCTGGGACAGCTAGCAGCCCAAGCCTATTGTCGAGCTCCCAAGAGTTGATATTTAGATTCCTGCTGAGGGAGGGCCAATGCCTTCGACCTTACTGGTGGCACCATCCCCGATAATGTAATTGTTTTAAAATTATGATATTAGTAGTATGAAAATCATGTAGTGTCCAATCTACAATTTTAGCTAAATTTTAGTATTGTGAAAATCGTGTGTTATCAAGTCCATGTTTCTGTACACACTACGAATGTTCAATCCTCTTAAAATTATATATGAGTTTATAAAATAAAGAAATTATGGACTTGAAAATAAATTTCTAAACTGTTTAGTTTTAAAAGGAAATTTCGAATTTTAAAACAACTTGTGGTTTAGCGTAATAAAATAAAGAAAAAAATACTTCCGTGTTTTTAAATATATATATTACCAAAAATTATTGAAAAATATTCTACATTATTTTAATTATTAAGTGTTGATAAGATATCGTTACTGATATGTAATTGATTTTTAAAGAGATATACACTAATATTTTTAATTTGTTCTCTGCAAATAAAATATCTAAAGAAAAAAGAAGAACAAAACAAAACCAGTCCGGGGCACATGGCATTGTTACCAGTTGTGTAACTTATTGCAGAGTCCTTTAGACTGGGATTTTTGCAGATTTGAGATAATAAATTTCATTTTATTTAGTCGTATATTTTTGGGCATAGTGTATGAGCATCAAAGCTTAAGAGTAGTCACATTTTTTAAACACCAAGATAGATGCATTTAACCGTGACTTCTTCCTTCGCAGCATACTTCTCTGATTCATATATAAGGTCTAATCTATATTCATGCACACATTATTTAATCTAGAAAAAGAATCTTAAAAAAATCAATTGATTTATTATCAATTATTCCTTATTATTTACGTGGGCGGGGGTGGCAACCTCAGCCGTATTATTTGCCCATCATTTTATAATATAATTTTTAACGAGAGTTTATTTTTTTTTATAACTTTTATTTGTTTTAATAAATTTTTGTGAATTATCTTAAGCTTATAATGTTGTATTCCTCCCGTTTTTGAGGTTCATTTATTTACTGGATAACAACTTCTAAAATACATAAAGTAATTAGTTATAATAAATCTTTTTTAACTACATTGTTTGTTATTTCATTGAATTTTTAAAAAAATTACACTTCTTATTTTACAGATTTGTCGTGACTCTTTTAATTTTTAACTATACGCTCCGTTGTCTTTGCGAGGCGCAAACAATTAATTTTGTTGGAAAAAATAATTTTCTACGAATTGTTATGTATGGAATTGAGAAAATAAAAATCAATGGTGAAAATTATTTTCAGTTCGAGAAACCAAGACCTACATTTCTTCGAATTCTCAGTAAACAATTCAATTTTACCATATTTCAATGTAATGGTTAGGTAGAAACGATGAATTGACTACATAAACTCTGTTACTAATGTCACCACGCTACCAACCACACCAACCATCCACTCTTCACCTCTACCCACCCATGTAACCTTCCACCAAGGACACCCGCTCCACCTTATGTAACCGTCGGTATTCATTCGTTGCCAGTTACCACCCTCCCTCCGCCCCACCTCCTAAACACGATATTATCAACCGTTTCCCGTGTTTGTCGACTGACCATACACAGATGCAACGTAAAAAAACAAATCTAGAAAAAAAATTCAGACAATTTGTTTTTCTAATTATTATTTTTCAACAAAAAATTGTTTATATTATAAATATATTCTTTATGATGTTCAAATAACAGAGACGTTTAGATAAACACACTGCGTGGAATGCACTTGAATTTTTGTTAACATGTAATATGCATATATGTTTAGATATCGGTATGCTTAATAAAACCTCTGTTGTGGATGCACATCATTGTTTGTAATGAAAATTAATATTCTGTTAGTAATATTATCCTATGAATAATAAGTAGTTTAGTGTAGCCATAGTTTATCAAATCCACCCTATCCCATCAAACGTTAGACTCGCAGACTACATTTTTAATAAATTTTAGAATTTATTTATTTATTGGTATTTTCTATTCATTTGTCTAAAGCTCATTTTTGGTGTTTATGACAGAAATTTATTTAATCAACATTAAAACTAGTATTATCAACCCCCCAAAGAAAAAAAAAAAAAATATATTTCTTTTTTCTTTAGTATTGGATTGCTATTGAATGTGAGTTCGAGAGCTGACATGTACTCGAGTCCCACACCCCAGAGAAGAGAAGAGTTTTTGTTGGGATGGGTGTGAGCCGAACTAGCAATGATCAGTAGATGACATATTGATATAGGTCGCCCCGCTACCTATCATAGTGTGATGCTATCAGTAGTGATAGGGTGTCCGGTGGGCCCAATGTGTGGAGGTGGATGAGTAGGTGGTCAAGTTAATCCATTGATAAGGGTCTTGATGTTGTATCAAAAATCTTTTCTAGTTCCTCAACAAACAGATTATCTCACTGTTTCACTTTAATAGAATATATTAGAATCACTTTTATGCCTTAAATAGGTTTATTTTATCTCCAGAATAATTTTTCTCTTTATATAATCTTTATCAGAGATCATACACAAATAATAAATATACTTTTTTTACTGCATAAACGGAGAAGTTTTCATAATATGGTTAGTAGGGTATATGAGATGGGGAGGACGATCCAATCACCTGCTGCGACAAGAGTGTTTGCAGTCCAGCAGTGACTTTATCTACTTGACTGCTCAAGAGCTTCTCCAGAATAGTCGTGCCCCTTCTTTTTAAATCATAGCAAAGAAGAAAAAATGTATATTGATGCAACTAAACTGAGTTCACAAACACCAGAAATACAAAAACTGCAGGCAACACTCTAACAAGTACATTCAATTAAAAAGGAAACAGGTGGAAGTGCCAAACACTGGCTAAGTTAGAACAACCATCATGCAGCACCCAGATCTTAGCACGCAAAACCAGGGCAAAAAACAATTCAAATCAAAAATGGTGTAGACAAGAGAACCAATCTAATAACAGGCCGAAGAACATGAATAAAAGTAAATGCCGATAAAATAAATTAAACTCGTGATGACACCAGCTGCAGTCATAACCCTGAAGCAATTACTCGCAGTAACAAAGTTTGGAAAGCGTCTACCACATGAAACCTGGGCATACATCTAGGTAAGGGCAACAGATCACAACCAGGCTCCTTACACAGTAAAAGGAACAGACACAATGCCAAATAAAACGATAATTTCAATTAATATATGTATACTATCATATATATGCCCTTGGCTGCGCCCACACCACAAAATTCCAGTTTGCCGCTGCAGACTCACCCCCTTTAGTCAGTTCATAGACTTGTTATGAAATTTATAGATTTTAACCCCCTCAAGGCAGGCAAGTGAAGCACATAAACAAGCCAACTATAAGGACTTTATGCTTGAAGCTGCCATTAGCAGTTCTCAAGAGTTCACTTAGAGCAGAATTCCCTGAGTCTTATCATCGTTTGTTTAGCGACACCAATTCTTCGGTATAATTTCCTCATGCAACAGGTGGACCAAGTTAAGTGATGGCCTGACGTCGGCATGGGAGTTCACTAGGTGAAAGCTCTTTCAATTGCATCAGAGAGAGGACAGAGGGCATGAGATACGAAAGGTGATCGTGTGATGTGTATAGAAGTAACCTTGGAGTATAGTTACGACAACCCAGTTTGTGGCCTTAGTGCACGGTTTGTAAGAGACCGTTGATGCGTTTGCAGACTAGGGGCATTATTTCTTTCTGTCAGATGTGGCGTATCTCGGTTCTAGTATGGAGGAGAGTGATCCACAAGAAAGAGTTAAAGATCGGTAAGGTTGTGAGGGCATTGGATAGAGATAGCTAAGGAGGTAGTTACCGAAGTATTAGGTTTAAAGACAGTGTTTTCAAGTTGAAGGGGGTGAGTGATGTGATGGGTAGGCAAAAGAAGAGAAGAATATATAAAAGACAAGAAATTTGCAGACGAGAAAAGAAATCCACAAAACATCAACTCATGTGATCTAGAGTTAGTCTATACTTAGACTCTAGGAGTAGAATTACCTTAATTTTAGGTAGTTAGTGTTTCAACAGTTGAGTTTTGGTTCTGCTATATACTGTTCAATTGATCTTTATTTGTGTTGGTTTGTAATGAATGTGTAACAATTTTACATTTTATTACCAATTTCAGTGTGTCTATTGCTGTTTCTTCACATTGCTATATTCTTGATTATGTCATGGCCACAGTGTTAGGATACACCAAACCACAATTAGATTTTATCATATTATTTTGTAAAATTGTGTTTTTCTCTGTGTATTGACTTTATTTTCTGTTCATCTGATCAAACAAATTTTTTGCTAAGACACTACGTACACCCGTTGATTCGTGAAGAGAAAGAAAGTGTAGCAGAAAGTGAAAGAAAAACTTTAATTTTATGAGTATGGTCTGGTATGTGATTCTCTCGTGATAATTTCTTCTTCAATCTAATCCAAGTCCCAATATATCGCCCAAACACACCATGGATAGGTAGGGTGTGTACCTTAGTAGAATAGTTAAGGGATGACTATAGGGGGGTGTGTTGAAGAAGGGTCTTGTAGCTAGATTATATTGAAAGATTTCAATGACCAAACATGCAATATCAGTGTCGCATGTGGCAATTAGCTAAAGGTCTATATTTTCGATAGGCCCAGTCTTAACTAGGACTGGAGAAAAAAAAAAAAAACTCAACAAAAAAACATATAGTTAATAGGGAATAGGAAAAGAACTTTAATTTCTAAATAATTTTTTATTACATCACTTATTGGTTCACGTTGTGGTTATTTATGTGCTCATTACAAAAAATTCCTTATATTAACTTTTGTGGGAGAGGGAAGGAATGGGGTTGTTTTTAGAGGTGAAAATGTAATAAGCCGTGCGTGGTGATGCTCGTGTTAACCAACATATGAAAAAGAGAGTGTAATGCCTATGATATATCTCTATCTATAAAGAGAGGGATCACCTATAACAAAAAAGAGGGGAGAAATAAAAAGAAACCCACCTTCCGGGGGCTTCCGCGTGCTTGGAGATAACACGCTCCACTCCAGTGTCGAGCAGGCAAGTCTTCTTGCACTCAAAGGATGTTACTTGTATCTAAGTTAGACTTTAATAGTTTCTCTCACTCTATCTTAATCTCCTCTCTC
>NW_021033496.1:17294-29814 GCF_004153795.1 Camellia sinensis
GGAACATCAAGAACCCTCGAGTGTACTGCGCTATCTCCTCGGGAGTCTCGGGCTCAGTCCTCCTGAAATGTGTGGAAAACCAAGTGTACCGGACCCTGCCCGATGGTCTGTCAACCGGTGGGCGAGCTCCCAACAGATAAATCCAGGCAGCCTCCCACTCGTCCATGTCCTCGTCATAAGGGATCAACCAGCCTCCCACGTCAAGGCCTGTCAGCACAGCAAAGTCGAATGGGGTCATAGTCATGTCCCTAGTAGCTGAGAAATGGAAGGAGTTGGTGGTGTCCCACCATCTCTCTACAAGAGCCCCCATCAATGTCCTGCTAGCAGGATAGCGAGATATCCTCGTGCAAAAGGGTCTGAACCCTGCCTGGTCAACCCAATCACGGACGGCCAGCGGGAGCTCTGTGTACCACTCCCTCGCAACGATGGAGCCATATCCTCGCATAATACGGGAAGATACCTGCATTCAGAATGAACACATGTATTCAGTTCAACATGAAAATATGAGCTGGCTATAAATCAAATCAATTACAATGTTGTGAGCTGTGTGTTCAACATGAAGTATATGAGTTGTGTGTTCAACATCAAGTGTTCGGGCTGCGTGTTCAGATTTTAGAAATAGTGGGTTGTCTGTTCATCTCAAAGTTCGAGCTGTGTGTTCAACATCAAGTGTTTGGGCTGCGTGTTCAGACTTCAGAAATAGTGGGCTGTGTGTTCATCTCAAAGTTCGAGCTGTGTGTTCAACATCAAGTGTTCGGGCTGCGTGTTCAGATTTCAGAAATAGCGGGCTGTGTGTTCACCTCAACAGTTTGGGCTACGTATTCAACTCTCAACAAGTGTGTGTTGTGTGTTCACTTCAACAGTTTGGGCTGCGTGTTCAACTCTCAACAAGTGTGTGCTGTGTGTTCACCTCAACAGTTTGGGCTGCGTGTTCAACTCTCAACAAGTGTGTGATGTATGTTCACCTCAACAGTTTGGGCTGCATGTTCAACTCTCAACAAGTGTGTGTTGCGTGTTCATAATAAACAATGGGCTGCGTGTTCAGAAATTCAAAGTTTGAGCTGCGCGTTCAACTCTTAACAAGTGTGTGCTGCGTGTTCACATTCAACAATGGGTTGCGTGTTCAGAAATTCAACAGTTTGGGCTGCGTGTTCAACTCTCAACAAGTGTTTGTTGTGTGTTCACAATCAATATGCGGGCTGTGTGTTCAGAAATTTAAGTGATTGAGCTGTGTGTTCAAGATGCAAATGGAATACTGTGTTATAGACTAAGTGTTCAGAACAAGCTGTGTGCTAGAATGAGTAGATAAGCATAGCGAAAGCATGAAATGCGCGAAAAATGCATGATACATTGCGAAAAATGTAAAAGTAAAGTGCATACCTCTCGTTCCTGATGAGAGAGATGGGACTCCGGCTCCCGCAATAGCAGATCCACAGGTGCTCGATCATCAAAATCGGTAAAATGGTAGAAAACGACCCGAGGAAGGATATGCTCCCGAGGGTGATACCTCTCGGGATCGAATGGCCGAACCCTCGGAGGCAATGACATAAAGTCTGGCTCATCTCCGGCACCTGGAGGACCTCCGCCATGAGGGAAATGACCTGCCATTTCAAGAAATCTGCGAAAAGGAGCAAAAATGAGTAAAATGAGCCAAAATTGGAAAAAGTTGACAAAAGTCAACTCTCGAGAAATGAAAAAATCAACAAAAGTCAACTCCCGAGAAAATGTTCCAAATATTGAGACAAACTTACCTCAAGTGGTGAAAATGGGGAAAGAAGCTCTGAAATCAAATTTTAATCGGTCCAAAGTGAAGAAAACTGAAAGATTTCACGAAACAACTTTGCGTGGGGCGTTGGAAAACGCGTATAGAGCACAGATCTGAGAGAGAAAAAGATCTAGGAAGCAAGGGGAGATGATTTCGGATCTGAAGTTCTGAGCAAAAAGTGTTTGGCCGTGTGTATTTAAAGAAACAAGGGTGAAAGGACAAAACTGCCCCTGTTTCTGGCTAGGTGGTCGGTCGATCACCTTTTCTGGTCGGCCGACCACCCCCTGCACCAAACCTGGTCGGTGGCCTCCAAACCTGGTCGGTGATGTTCCCAAGATGGTCCCCAATGCCTTTTTGAGCTCCCTGCAAATTTTGGTAATGATCGGAATCCCCAGCACCCGAGAAAGTACAAGAAAAGTGCACTTGTCGTCGCGAAATCCCTCCGCATGAACTTCAACTCCAACTTTCGATGCGTGTTTCATTATTACTCGTCAAGAGCAAGATGTATCCTTTTTGAGTACATTTTGACCCTTCCAGGAGGTAAACCGGAGGTCGTGATTGAGTCGCCCTTGTCGAAACTTGCATTTCTTTGCCCGTTGTTTTGTGTCAAATGTGCATTCAAAGTTGTACTTATCCTGCATTGTTATACATGTCACTTGGATTGTTATGCACATCACTTACATTATTGTGTACATTTCACCGATATTGTCATACCTCCATGCTTAACTTGCGTTGTCACGCACATTTTAGACACCATGTTTGTCTGCGTTCAATATAGCGTTGAACATATGTTGCTAACTATGTTGTGCTTGTTAAGTTTCTTTATTTTGCAGGCACGATATTGTATGTACGGTTCATTTGAGGCTGGTGCGACCAGACGAACCGCACAGGTATTGTATCTTCTCCGTGTGAGACGTAGCGAGAATTGTGATTCTCTTACATTCTTACTGCATGAAATGTAGTTGTTGCTTTGCATTCTTGCTTAAAACTGTTGCATCTATTGTGAATATTTGCTTCATTACGGTTTGCTGCTTTGCATGATCATGAGTTACATTCGACTTGGTGCATATCGTTTTGCATTTCGCCTCCTGCCTGCGGGCACATCTTTGTTTATCTCGCTTGTTTGTCAAAGTCTTCGGCCTTGTCAAAAATGGGTCGTCTCTGGGCTTTGACATTCACTCCCGTCACTTATGACTTTCGATTTCTGTCAAAGAGGGGCAACTGTAGACACCCCATTTTTGACTGACCTAAAGACTCAGACGTCACCGATTGAGCGCTCAGTGATGATGCATATTGTGCTCGTTCTGAGGTTGCAAAGTCTCGGCTGAGAGCCTTGCCTTCGGACTTCGGGACTCTTTTGTGCTGTCTTAGTTTGCAAACCAGGTCATATTTTCTCTGTTTTCTCTTCCCGAAGGGAGGGAGAGGTCTTGAAGACCATCTCTCAATGGCCGTAGGCCACTATTCCCGTTTGGAGACCAGTTTCCGATTTTTAGAGCCGTCGGCCGCGCGCCTCGGTTTGGGACCGCTTAACTACCTCCGTTTGCTCCGATTTTCAGCAAACACCTTGTTTCCCCTCCCTAGAGGGACACTACGGCCCGGGAGACCACCTTCGTGGTCGCACGCCACTTCTGGCGCTTAACAGTCAGTTTTCAGGGCCCCCAGCTACGCGTTTTGGCCCCCGAACCCTCGTTTTGCATCGGTTAGGGTTCATTTTTGGCGTGGACCCTTGTTTCGTTGTTAGGAAGGTGGTACAAGGGTGGGACACCACGTTTTCCCCTTGGAAACCAGTTTTCTCCATGGAGACCACTTTTCTCTCTCCTCCAGCCAGCTTTCTTGTCGGGAAACTGGTCTCCCTCACTTTTGGGCCATAATTTCTGGTCTCCCATGCCACCATTGTGTTGCATTCATCTGCAAGGCCACCTATTTGGTATGGCCGACCACCTTTAGTGCTTGACCCTTTTGACCCTTTGGTCTCCCTCACTTTTGAACCACATTTTCTGGCCTCCCATACCACCACTGTGTTGCATTCACTTGGGAGACCACCAATATGGGTAGGCTGACCGCCTTTTCTTCTTGAACCTTTTGACCCCTGGTCGGCCGACCACTTAAACTTGTCGGCCAGCCTTCTCTTTCTTTGTCCTTTTGAGTGCAATACAACTGTGCCAGCTGGGAGGCATTTGCCCTATCCTCTGAGATTTAATCCTTTTGTTTGTCTTCTTAAGGAAGCTTTGGCCCTTTTTGCTTAGCTTCTAAGAGAAGCTTGACCTTTTGTCAAGCTTCTTGAGGAAGCTTGACCCCTTAAGCCTAGCGTCCTCAAGAAACTTGACCCTTTTGGTTTAGCTTCTTTTGGAAGCTTGGTCCCTTTGCTTGAGGCTTCTTCAAGAAGCCTTGGACCTCTTCTTCTATAAGAGAGGCCCTCCTCTTCATTGGCCAAGGTTCAGAATTTTTGGCCTAAAGCATACATACACTTCCCTCCATATCTCTCTCATTCAAGCTTCAAACTCCATTGTTCTTGCACCCATTGCACTACACCTCCAAGCACAACACCTCCATTATCAACCTAAGCACCTTGGAGCTGATTTTTAGAGGTTGAAAAGTTCCTACCTTGGTCCAAAAGTTGCTAGAGGTCTTCTCTACAAGGGTAAGTCTCTATTTCCCACTTTGTAGCATTATTTTGCTTCATATCTTAGCTCTGTTTGTAAGTATTTCTGGGTTTTGTCATAAACTGAAAAAAGTTTTGTTTTGAGCTTATAAACATGTTTGTTTAGGACTTTTTTTTCTGTTTGGGGTCATCTTCCCCTTTGCATGCTTCATTTCCTCATGTTTAGGGCTATGCATTAGAGCATTTGTGTTGGCCTTGGTTTACCCTTTTAGCCACTGAAATCCAGCGGATTTTCAGTGGCTAACATGTGTTTTTGAGCCCTAAAATCAGAGAGGGGTGACCCTTTCACCCCTTGATTTGTTTACTAGCTTTGTTGGCCTTCCAAAGGGGCTCCTACTTGCATATTTCAAAGCCATATTTCAGGCCCTATTTGGTAAGTTTTAAGGTCTGCATAGGCTCTTTCCAGAGCCCATTTTTCCATATAATGTGTCTATTATGCATGTGTAGAACAATCCTATTCAAGGCCTTTCAAAGGAGCTTTCACTTGCATGTTTCCTAGACTAATTGTAGGACCTTTTTGGTGGGTTTTAGGACCCTCATAACCTCTTTCCAGAGGTGGTTTTTCCATTTTATGTGTCCATCATACATGTGTAGAATAACCCCTTGCATGACCTTCCAAAGGAGCCTATTATTCTTGCATGCATTGACTGAGTTTCAGTGGGTTTTTGGGCATATTTTTGCATGGCATACGTCTATTTTTGGCTGGTTTGGTGAGCTTTCATATGCTTCATATAGTTGTAATACAACTCATGGTTCACTAGCTTTCTTTGCATGCTTTGTTGACCCTAGATTTTAGCACTTTTTGGCCATGCCTTAAACTGATTTTGTGCGTATTTTGGACTGCCTTAGCTTTGTTTTTGGGTCTCATGGTTGAATGATGCTTGTTTTGCATGCTTGTAGTTCAATTTCCATGCTTAGCTTTGAGTTTCAAGGTCTATCACATGCACGCGCTGAGGTATTTTCATGTTTTGGAGCCATTTTGCATCATATTTCAGAGCCTCTATGAATGCCATATCCTCATGTTTTCTACTCTTTAAGTGTGCTTCAGAGTTGTGCATGAATACCTTGTTTTCAGACCTTTGAATGAGCTCCATTTCCTTGCATGTTGAGCCATCATTTTAGGCCATTTTCCCACTGTTTCAGACCTGCATAGGGTCTGTTTGGGGTTGGTTTTGCCACTGGTGCATTGCTTTGTGTACCTCTACTGTAACGCGCTTCACTAGTTTCGGTATTCGGGCCATCTAGCTTGCATTGCGTGACATACTCGCATGTTTCGGGACCATATTTTATGCCATTTCAGAGCTGTATCATGTGCCATCTCATGCCATATTTCATTCCTTGCCATGCCTTGTTAGAGTCGCATGTTGTGCCTCAGGATCGGTCCTTTGCATTCGCGCATGTTCGCATGTATTTCGGTTGTCTCATTTTCATCGTATAGCCACTAATTAGAGTGTGGCTAAGGCCCACTCACATTGGTTTAAGTCCATCTTGTATTGTGTATGTCATGTTACAATGTGTTGTGCATGTTATGTTGTTGTTGGCACTGTGTATGCCATACCATTCCTTTCATTGCATTTAGGATTGCATGCTAGTCACATTGTGCATGCCTCATTTGTTGCGTTGTGTTTGGAGTAGGAGTTAGTTTAAACACGGAAAATGAGGGACGTTTCATACTCCAAGTGATGAAACGTGCCTCGATTTTTGGTCCTCGACATTCTTGATTGCCCATGATGCAATTGTTGGCTTCATGAGTTCATACTTGCATTCATTCCATACTAAGTAGTGCAATTCGACTTCTCGGCCATCATGCATCAAGCTGCATGATTGGTGGCACGAGGATCGAGGACTACACTCCCTAGAGCTCATGCAATGACGGGGAGAGTGATCTTGCACACATATGTTAAAAATGCGTTGCCTTCTCCGTCTTTTGCCTTTGTTGCAGAAAAACCAGAATCCAGGGGCAGAAAGCGGTCGGCCGACCAGGTTTTCTGGCAGGCCAACCACCTTTTTTGGTTCCCACCACAAAGGGTGGTCGGCAGGTGTCTCCCAAGCCAATATTTGGTCGGCAGCCTTCCCAGGGTGGAGTTTCAGCCTCTTGGAGCCTTGTGCAAATTTCTAAAATCAGTTGCAAACAAAGGCGAGACGAGGCATCGCGATGGAATTTCCCGACTAGGCGACTCGAGCATGCATGCATCCATCGTCACCCAAAACAGAGCCGAGGCAGTCACATTCATGTAGTTTACATGGTTACTTAGCTAGTTTGTTAATTAGTTAATGTTACGTAATAATTAGTTGTAGCTGTTATTTATTCGAACTGTATTTTTTATTCGGACCCCCCGAGCGAGGGCACAATTGTAATAAGTGTGCGTGTGTGTGATGTATGTCTTCCAACCCCACGTCTTTCTCCCTTTTATTTATCAGCTTATGATGGTTAGATTAGGGCATGTTTCAATTAGCATACTTATGCTCGCATGATTGCATTCATTCATTTGTTTTTCATGCACGGGGCTCGGCATATCATACTAACTGCATTGTATTTCAATTCCAAGTTGAATACGTGTTAGCAGTAGCATCTCATATGCCATTCTTAGGATAGCTGAGCCTATTGTAGTTGCATTTTGCATGTGTTGCATTAGCCATTTTAACATGAACTAGGATCATGCATTGATTACTAACTAGTTTCTGTTTTGGCTCGGAGTACTCGGTAAGTGTTTATGTTTTAGCATCCTTGCATGAGTGTGAGTGTTGCCATGATAGCATGCTTACCACGAGGCTAACTACTTATGTGATATAACTGCCTGAATGCCTGTGGGTGAAGGTTGGATTATCTGAATTGGAACAATTCATTGAATGCTAGTTTTAAGTCCACTTGAGAGTGGCAAAATCATATTTTTTAAGCCCACCTGAGGGTGGCAAAATCAACATTTTAGCCTACTTGCGAGTAGCAAACCGTTTCAAAAACAAACATGAGGTGTTTTGTTCCAATTCAGGCGATCCAGTCTATACTTGTATGCTGTGTGCATCACATAGTAATTCTAGGCTAATAAACCGTAATAAGAGCACATAACGTTTTCAAAACTCGATATCATGGTTAGTAGAGGCCGATCTTTGATTGGGCGAGCGGGGGTGCTCATGAAGTGACCTTCCCCCATCGTACCCAAGTTCCCGAGCCGAGGTAACTTTGGTGATGACGGACACGTGGCCTTAGGGAAACGAGTCAGGGTTTCCTAAATTCCCCAAAATAAAATATTTAGGTGGCGGCTCTGTATCTGGCAAAGCAGTCCATGTTTGGCACTTCTTTCAAAAAATCTATTTTCAAAAACGATTTGCCAGATTTGGACTCTTTGATGATTTATCGGTCTTGCATTGCACTCTGCGAGATTAGATACAGGACTGTGACTTTTGAGTCCTGAACTGTAGTGAGCCCCAAATGAACAGAATGGGATTTCCCTCCCGGGACGTTCGGGGACGTCTACATAACCCCACGTCATTCTCCCTTTTATTTACCAGCTTATGATGGTTAGTTTAGGGCATGTTTCAATTAGGATACTTATGATAGCATGTTTGCATTCATTCATCTGTCTTGCATGCACCGAGCTCGGCGCATCATACTAACTGCATTGTATTTCAATTCCGAATTGAATACTTGTTAGTTGTAGCATTTCACATGCCATCTTTAAAATAACCGAGCCTATTGTAGTTGTATTCCTGCATGTGTTGCATTAAGCATTTCAGCATAGTTAGGATCATGCATGGATTTCTAACATAGCTTATGTTTTGGCTTGGAGTACTCGGTAAGTGTTTATGCTTTAGCATCCTTGCATGTGTGTGAGTGACTGCCATGATAGCATGCTTACCATGAGGTTCTGTGTTTATGTGATATACCTGCCTGAATGCCTGTGGGTGAATGTTGGATTATCTGAATTGGAATAATGCATTGACTGTGAGTTTTAAGCCCACTTGAGAGTGGCAAACCATCACGTTTTCTAAGCCCACCCGAGGGTGGCAAATCCACGTCTTAGCCTACTTGCGAGTAGCACCATCAAACCATTTTCAATAGAGATGCATCTTGCATTTGGATCACCATGCTTGCATGTTTTGGCTTAGCTTTGTGAAGTTTTTGGTCATGTTTTATCATGTTCAAGCTCTGTTGGGTGTTGATTTGGTCATGCTTTCCATACTTTGTATAGCCTCTTTGCATTTTAGCTTGTTGGCTTCGGGTGTGTGAGTCTTTAGTTGACCTTCTCCAATTGTACCCAAGTTCCCGAGCCGAGGCAACTTTGATGATGACGGACACCTGGCCTTCGGCACGAGTTAGGGTTTCCTAAATTTTCCCAAAATAAAATATTTAGGTGGCAACTCTGTATCTAGCAAAGCAGTTCATGTTTGGCACTTCTTTCTAAAAATCTATTTTTCAAAATGGTTTTCCAGATTTGGACTCTTTGATGATTCATCGGTCTTGCATTGCACTCTGCGAGATTAGATACAAGACCGTGACATTCGAGTCCTGAACTGTAGTGAGCCCAAACGAACAAAATGGGATTTCCCTCCCGAGGCGTTCGGGGACGTCTACAGTTTCTGGCGACTCGGCTGGGGATTTAGAGAACTTGACTCGAACTCATGATATCGTGCTTTGACTACACTTATGTGTTTCTTTGCATTGGTGCGCCTAGGGCACCGTGTTTGCCGTATGCTATTCCTGAACAGTTTGCCGGAGGCTCGCTTCGAGAAGCATGCCATAAGGCTTACCGGTTGCGGGCTCTACCACGACGGGAACACAAACCCCGATTTTATCGGGGCCCCCTTTTTGACCATTCGACCTAGTGCATATTCAGAATCCATAGTGACCACATGAGACCGATAGCTGCTTTCGTCTGCGCCATGATGTACAGGATTTGTTTGACAACAAGGTCATTGCCGCACCAGCTCAGTAAAGTCTATCACCACTGGATCAGTGAACTCGGGGGATAGTACGAATATGTGATCAGGGGATGAACCACCTGTGGGAGGCACTCAGTTTACTCCAGATGTGGCGTGTGGCACACACTGTTTTGAGCATTTATGAATGCTGGTTCTACCCTATCCCAACATAGGGGTGTTTTGGCTCTCACTTGCCTGCTATGTGCTGTCAAAGTGTGTCTCTGCAGGGCTGTGTATCAGTTTGCAAGTCTGGGTATGAGGCCTGAGGGCATCAGTATGTGGAGAATCAATTTGACCTGAGGGTATCAATTTACAGGCAGAATCTTGGACAGAATGCAGTAGAGAGCACAATTGTTCGGATGCTCATATTTGTTTTGGTGAAATCAGGATGAGATGCTGCATGTTTTCTCTTTTGCAGGGGTAGTCTTGGAACCATAGCTTCAAAAGGCTCTGAGATCCCCCAGATTCATTTGACTTGTGTTGATAGACTTTGTTGGGTCAGAGATTCAATTCAAGGGCAATCAGTATTCCTTTGCCAGAGGCAGGGTAAAAGGGGTCAGTTAGGCACAGATCACCGGTTCAACAGCTACCAGATCAGTGGCCCTTATTCACCCCACCAGTGAATAGTCAAGCTGAGGCCTCAGTTTTTATCACAGAGATAGATATACTAGTCAGTCAGCCAGAACAGTAGAACATGGTAGGGATAGAGGAAATGATGCGTCAACTCCAAGAAAGTATGAAACTCATGCAGCAAGACACTGCCCGCCAGACGGAATTTGCCAAACAGCAGGCTGCAATCATGGCTCAGCAGGCAGAGTTAATTACCCGGCTACAACAGCAAACTGGAGCATCTGCTTCGCACCAAGCGCCTCCCCCACCAGGAGTCCCAGCACCCGAGGAGGCACCAAATGGCCAGGGAGATACGGACATTCTGACAAGACTGGCTCCGCCCCCAATCCTACCCCGATTACCCAAAACACCCACCAACTTGCCAGATTCTCCCTTTGAGTCTGAGGTGGACCCCACAGCATTGAAGGTGAGCAAGCTTGAAAAACTGTTCAAGAAATCTCAGGGCGTCAAGTCCATCCCGGACATTGAGGATGGATATACCGATGTGGTCGTGACGCTGCCAGACCACTTTAAAATGCCACATATTGACCGCTTTGACGGGTCTGGGGATCCCATGGTGCACTTACAGCTGTTTTCAGACATATTAAGGCCGATGGGCCTCACCAGACTACATAAGCTTTCTTTATTCGGCCGGACCCTGTCGGGTGTGGCGGTCATCTGGTACGCAAAGCTGGAAGACGATGCTAAGAGGAATTGGGATGAGATGGCCGAGGCTTTTGACGCTGAGTACTCCTATAATACATAGATCGAGGTCACAACCCGTGATCTCGAGACGACTAGGCAGGAGCCTAAGGGGAGTTTTTCTGACTTCGTAACCCGGTAGAGGGCCAAGACCTCAATAATGACCACTAGGCCCACTGACAAATATCAGATTCAGATGATTGTGCGCAATCTCCAGCCAAGCTTATGCAGAAAATGATTGTTTTCCCCTTCCCCACCTTTTCAGATTTACATGAGATGGGGGTACAAATTGAGGATGCTATGAAGCAGGGCCTCATTGACCAGGAGAAAGAGAAGCCCAGGAGGGCATTTTCCCGCAGTTCGAATGGGACCACCAGTGGTGATGCAGCTGCAAGATGTTCTAAAGTGGGTATGGTTACCACCACCGCATCAAAAACAGCTACCCCATTCCCCGGTGCGTCAGGAAATAGCTCACCAAAAACCAAATATCCACCTCAAGTCAAGAGGGTTTTTACCCCACTTTATATGCCTTTGTCAAAGGCTCTAGAGGCCTTACTCCAGAAGGGATATCTAAAACCATTGGAACAACGGCCTCTACTCGATCATATCCCTCCAAAGCATGACCACACTAAATACTGTGCCTACCATCAACAAACTGGTCATGACACTGACAGTTGCTTTCGTCTTCGCCATGATATACAAGATCTGTTTGACAACAAGGTCATCACCGCACTAGCTCATCAAAGTCTATCGGCACTTGATCAGTGAACTTGTGGGGGATAATGTGACGTGATCAAGGGATGAACCACCTGCGGGCGGCGCTCAGTTTACTCCAGATGTGGCGTATGGCACGCACTGTTTTGAGCATTTGTGAATGCTAGTTTTTGTACTTTCTGACTTAGGTATTGGGTCAGTTTTGTTATTTTGTGCATAGGCAGTCTTTTTGTACTAAGTCAGTCGGGTCTCTCTTGTGGTATCGAGTTAGTCCTGTTGCGTTGGAGTCAGGTGATTCCGGGGGTGTTACCTCGAACATCACTATTTTGTTTTGTGTTTGTCTTTTTGCTTTCTTTTGAGTCAGTTTCTGCCTTGGAGCCAGTAATGCCAACAGATTTGAATGAACAGCAGTGATTTTCACACCTTTGTGTTTGCTTCTGCCTTGCGCCAGTTATGCCAAAAAGTTTGAATGAAACGACAGTACTTTTTGCCTACTTTTCTGTGCCTCGAACTCATTGCATGGACCTAAGTTTTTCAAAACTTTTTGAACATTGTTATGAAAACAAAGAGGAAGGAATTCCTCGAGATTTGTAAAAAAATTGATCAATTGAGAGAAAGAGAGGCGTGCTAAGCCCTTAATGAATGAGATCATGCTAGTTAGTGTGAGTACCGGGAAGGATCCTGGCTTGATCTAGATTGGTTCTACACTGTCTTCAGAGCGAGCGATTTGTCGCTTTCTTAAAAGATTTTGAAAAATGTTTTGCGCGGTCCTGCGACGACCTGTGTGGAATTGCTCTTAAGATTGTGCAGCCTAGGATCGCTCTCAGCCTCGAGGCTCGACCCCTCACTTTCAAACCTTGAACTTGGATTTAGAATGTTCAATAGTCAACCACCATGTAAATCCTGTGTGGCAGGATCAGAAGCAGCCCTCGAACTAGGGGCAAGTCAAATCAAGAATATCAGATGTCGTCAAAAGAAGCTTGCAAAGCTAGATTTGAAGCACCCCTTGAACTAGGGGCAAAAGATGTCAGATTGTGCTCGAAGAGTCGAAGATGGATCATTCTACAAACCAATGAAGATCGGCAAGAATGCCACATCCCAGAAGGGGGGAAAGAAGAAAGTATTGTTGAAGGACAACCAAGTTCCTA
>NW_021033503.1:0-12649 GCF_004153795.1 Camellia sinensis
TACGGGAATGTCTCAAAACAGTTTTTCCACCAGTTGATGTCACACCTCGTACATGGACCTTTCCATCACGTTCAATCTCGCAGCTGAACTGACCTGCTAGAACAGATGCTATCAAGTTCTTAGAAGTAAACACAGAGTCTCGTAAAGAAAGCCACCAAAAGAGCAAAGAAAAAGATTTTTTAGATCACTCAAATGAAATACAATTACATTATCCCAAATGCAAGACAGATTTTGGTTTTAACTCGTGAAAGACTAAAAATAGAAGATCATGCATACCATGTGTGTACATGTTTCTTGAAGCAAAAGAGTAGTCATAGTTATTAACTAAATTTAAATGGTCTAATGCAAAAACAAAGATAAACTAAGGATAAATGCACCATAAACCAATTGTTTATCCACTCCCAAGGCATACGTAAATGCACGAAAGTACGTTCTGAAAAATAAACTAAGCATAAATGCACCATAAAGCAATTGTTTATTGACTCTCAAGACATACATAATTGCGCCGAAGTATGTTCTGAACAAATAATTTCAAACTATCCTATTTATAGATTCCACTACAAAATTTTAGTAAACAAATTGACCACATGCTGGAGACGAATCTCGTGAATCTCTTTCTATAAAGGTTGTCTAGATAACTCCAGCACTTCTGCTGGCCTTTCGGGAATTATCCAAACCTAAGTACATACTGAGCAAGTTGACCACACGCTGGAGACAAACCTTGTGATTCTCTTTCTATGAAGGTTGTCTAGATAATGCCTGTCATAAAAAATAAAAACGAAACCCATAACTAATTAGTAGCCTCCATAATTTCCAAGAATGCAGATCCATTAACTGGCAGTGCCATTTTTCATCCAACAATTGTAAACCTTGTGGTGCAGCATAGTGTTCTTACCACCTTCTTTGCAGATTTTTTTCCGGTAGAGTCAAGAGGGTTCCTTACACAGTCTTATCAATCTAAATAACATGTTTGGCAGATATGTAGTTTTATGCAGAATAGTAAGCCTAGGCTGCTGTATATTCATCCTTACAACATGTTTTGGTGGTCTGTGTAACATGCAGTTCCATACCATAAAAAATAACGTGCTTATAGTCCTTTGAGTGTCTGGCCATGCTCATGCCTAGATTTGTTGGCATGTATGTAAGTTTATGTAGTATATGACGTCCTACTTCCTCATAGGTTTTGTCCTTTCTTGGTTTTGTTTTGAGTGCAGTTTTCTAAGTGATTTGTATATGCACACAGAAGTTTAGTTTCTAGGCTTCAGTTTTTATATAGGGTTTTCGCCCCTTTAAGGTGGTTTTGGTAATAAATTTATGCTTACAAAAAGAAAAAAGGCCGTCTTGCTTGCCAAATAGGCAATATTTTAAGTTTTTAAAAAATTTAGAACAAGGCAAGGGAAAGGAAACACTATCCAAGAGAAAATTGCTTGAAAGCATTATATTGCTACAGGCATCAGTTGCAATTACGTTAAATGCACTAGATCAAAGTGTCAGGTGTACATGGCTGTCTCCAAGAATCAGACTCGTGCCCAAATGACATAGATACTTCAGCAGCATAAAAATATTTATGCCAGAAGATGCAAAAACACACAGGGTAGCCCAATGCCTTGGATTCCTTGCACTGGATAGAAAGAACACGTCTTCTCATCCTCATATGCAACAGAATCTTTTTGACCCAGATCAGCATTAAGAAAAACTTGGATTTTTAATCCTCTATAACTTAAAGGAGTTGCCTTGTTGGTAAGCAAGGACTATTAAATAGTACGACAATTAATATTATCATAATTTCTCTATAAATATAGCAAAAATTTAAGAAAAAGAGAGAAACAAACCAAGATCCTTTCTGACCCCAGGCAGAGAAACTTGAAAAAAATAGGCAGATTTGCTAACACCAATGTCCACAGCTCCAATAGCTGGTACAGTTCCCCCTCTTGTAGCTGTTCCAGTCAAGATAATAAATGCCTTTGAATTAGACTGTGACGCATTTGGAACCGGTAAAAGGGGCATCATGAAGGGCCCATCCAAATTGCTTGTACTTGGGACCAGCGACGTTTCAAAAGGATCACAATACCGCCCTTTTTCCATTTCATCTTGAAACTTTGCCGATGAGTTTCCATTTGCATGCGAATCTTTTCCTTCCATGGTCTCCCACAACTTGTTCATATAACCCTCTTAACCTTCTTCTCTAAATCTCTGGTCAAAGTGTTATGAATTTGGAATTCCGAGAGTTAAACTCGAAATTATATCTCCCAGCTAAGCGTTTAACCTTTCAAGGCTAGCCTCTTTCACATAAAATTAAGTTGATCATGAATAATAACAATCAACAAAATCTTGGGCCAAAGTAAAAGAACCGAAATATAGATAAAGAACTCAGTCTCTAGCCAAAACTTAATATCAAACTAAGAAGTATGGACCCAGACACGTGACACGACACGGATACGCCGACACGTTAATTTTCAAAAAATACTAACCACGACACGTGAGGGACACTCATGAAATATATAATTTTATATATTTATTATATGTTATATATATAGATATAAGTTATTAATTTAAGATTTATTAGTGCATTACCCTAAATTAAATGTTATTCGTCATTTTAATCTATTTTATATTCTTCTAAATTTTAACATAAAAAAAAATAATATTTCACTTCGTAGACAGGGCCTGTTTTCTGCAGAAACAAAAACAGAGAGACAGAGAGCTAGAGAGAGAGAGGGAGAGATGCATTTGAGCGAGAACGAGGGGATAGAGGGTAAAACCTTCGTGGTAGCCGGAGGGCTTGGATTTGTTGGGTCTAGTCTTTGCTTGGAGCTCTTAAGAAGGGGTGCTCACCAAGTTCGGACCTTTCACCTTTGTACCACTTCTCCCTGCTCCCATCATCTCCTCAACAAGGGAGTCCACTGCATCCCAGGCATCTCTCTCTCTCTCTCTCTCTCTCTCTCTCTCGGGTCTTCTTTCTTTTTTCTTTTCTTTTTTTGTTTCCCTGAAAATGATGAATCAGGATCTTGAGTTCCGTTTCTGCCGAACAATTCTTTGATTACTTGATTCAGGATCATTGTGTAGGATTTTTAATTTATATATACATACATACATACATACATGTATTAGAATAGTGATCCAAGTAAAGTAATTAGTCAAGTTAAAGATGATTGTTGCCCCTCAATGAGATCCTCCAAGTAAAGTAATTAGTCAAGTTAAGATGGATTGTTGCCCTTCAATGAGATCCAGTGGATTGTCTGTTCTGGTAACTCTGAAAATGAGGAAAATAAAATAAATAGATTAATTTTTGAATCTTGCAAATTGTGTTGTTTTGTTTCCCAGAAACAGATGATCCGAGTAGTGAAATTAAATTTTTTTTAAGTTGCTCTTTTCTTTTCCTCATCTTTCTCAGCAACCAAATGAAGCACTTGGAAGCTTCCGCCAGATGCAATATTTTCTTCCTTCTCTTGCATATTTAGTTCATAACATAGTCCACACACTGTTTTGAATCTACAAAACATGATTGCTTCAGAATCTGTTTAATAAAACTAATATGTGCTGTATGACTGTATCTCACACACATTTGCTTAGATTGCCTTTGCTATGAATATGATATTAACTGCCATTGATAGTCATAGTCATAGTCATAGTCATAGTCATAGTCATAGTCATAGTCATAGTCATAGTCATAGTCATAGTCATAGTCATAGTCATAGTCATAGTCATAGTCATAGTCATAGTCATAGTCATAGTCATAGTCATAGTCATAGTCATAGTCATAGTCATAGTCATAGTCATAGTCATAGTCATAGTCATAGTCATAGTCATAGTCATAGTCATAGTCATAGTCATAGTCATAGTCATATTGGCTGCAACTTTCTTAGCCAAATTCTTATAATGATAGGAGATGTCACCCACAAACAAGATGTTCAAAAAGCGTTACACGGCGCAGATTGTGTTTTTCACCGTGCTTCATATGGCATGTCTGGGAAAGAAATGCTCCAATTTAGCCGTGTGGATGATGTGAATATAAACGGAACTTGCCATGTCTTGGAGGCTTGTGTTGAGCATGGGGTTAAGAGGCTTGTTTATGTGAGCACATACAACGTTGTGTTTGGGGGTAAGGAGATTATCAATGGCAATGAAACCTTACCTTATTTCCCTCTTGATGATTATGTTGATCCATACAGCCGCAGCAAATGTATTGCTGAACAGTTAGTTCTAAAGAGCAATGGGCGCCCTCTCAAGTAAGTAATTTTATTTTCACAAGTTCACCAGTCGGGCTGTCTTTGACATCTTGTTTAGTAGGTGTGCTTCTCACTTCTTTAACTATATTTTTATGACTCTTGTTGTTCTTGGCTTCAAGTTTCAACTGGTTTAAAAAATAAATAAACAAATAAATTGTCACTTTTATGTATTAGCAAATGGGTTGGTATGTGTCAAGCATCTACTAACATGAATATGAAATTTTCCATAATATATTTTTGAACTATAGAAGTAGCATAGAGAACAATGTTGTGATCTATTAAATAGAGGTTAAAAGAGTATGCATAACTTGTGATCCTAACAAGACACCTTAAATAAACATGAAAAAGCAGTACCTTGAACAGTGTAAAAATGATTCTGATGTGCATTGCCTCAAGCAGATCTATAAGACACTGCCTTTGTTTAGAAAAGTCATTCTACTTTCTTATGACTCATTGAATTCCCTTCTTTAATCTTGCAAATCCCAGCAATCTGAGTAAGAAGACTGTTTCAGATGCAATTCTTACTAGACCCCTACTACAAGTACAGGGTTCTTTGTGGAAATTATTGTTGACTGTTGAGAACTTCATCTTAGTTGTTTTCTCTCTTCAATTTACTTATTCAGGTTATATTGAAGAATTATGCATTCTCACTTTTCAAAATTTTGTTTGTTATCTGGAAAATAGCATAAGAAAGTCAAACTCAGATTGATGAAAATATCCTCCCTTTTTCAGATTTGCAGTATCAAGTTCTTCGCGCCTTTAGAGAAAGAGAATCAACACATGAATTTCAATGCTTGACCTGACCTCGTCTAGTTTGTAAGATTCTGATTTATGTACGATGTTTCTATGCTATGTAGGAAGAAGAATGGCAGAAGTTTTGCAGGCGCTGCACCCGCTCGAGTGTCAAACTCCCCGCTCGAGCGGAGGAGCAAAAACAAGGGATCACGCTCGAGCGTAAAAACTACCGCTCGAGCGGAAGAACTGCAGAGCAAAATACTGGGAGATGGAAATTCCCGCTCGAGCGTCAAAAATACCGCTCGAGCGGAGAAGCAACAACGAAGGGACCGCTCGAGCGTTAAAACTTCCGCTCGAGCGTAAAGGCCAAAATCTGGGCATCACCTATTGGCATCTAAAATCAACCAACCTGTAACAGACCCGTCCAACACAACCTATACTTCAAATACAAAGAGATTAAAGGACAACAACAACCAATAAGTAATGACAGGATCCACGGAACCTAAATCCGGATACAATAATTTAAAGAGAAAAGACCGGGGTCGCTATATTGGAGGCTTGTGTTGAGCATGGCGTTAAGAGGCTTGTTTATGTGAGCACATACAACGTTGTGTTTGGGGGTAAGGAGATTATCAATGGCAATGAAACCTTACCTTATTTCCCTCTTGATGATTATGTTGATCCATACAGCCGCAGCGAATGTTTGCTGAACAGTTAGTTCTAAAGAGCAATGGGCGCCCTCTCAAGTAAGTAATTTTATTTTCACAAGTTCACCAGTCGGGCTGTCTTTGACATCTTGTTCAGTAGGTGTGCTTCTCACTTCTTTAACTATATTTTTATGACTCTTGTTGTTCTTGGCTTCAAGTTTCAACTAGTTTAAAAAATAAATAAACAAATAAATTGTCACTTTTATGTATTAGCAAATGGGTTGGTATGTGTCAAGCATCTACTAACATGAATATGAAATTTTCCATAATATATTTTTGAACTATAGAAGTAGCATAGAGAACAATGTTGTGATCTATTAAATAGAGGTTAAAAGAGTATGCATAACTTGTGATCCTAACAAGACACCTTAAATAAACATGAAAAAGCAGTACCTTGAACAGTGTAAAAATGATTCTGATGTGCATTGCCTCAAGCAGATCTATAAGACACTGCCTTTGTTTAGAAAAGTCATTCAACTTTCTTATGACTCATTGAATTCCCTTCTTTAATCTTGCAAATCCCAGCAATCTGAGTAAGAAGACAGTGTTTCAGATGCAATTCTTACTAGACCCCTACTACAAGTACAGGGTTCTTTGTGGAAATTATTGTTGACTGTTGAGAACTTCATCTTAGTTGTTTTCTCTCTTCAATTTACTTATTCAGGTTATATTGAAGAATTATGCATTCTTACTTTTCAAAATTTTGTTTGTTATCTGGAAAATAGCATAAGAAAGTCAAACTCAGATTGATGAAAATATCCTCCCTTTTTCAGATTGGTAGTATCAAGTTCTTCGCGCCTTTAGAGAAAGAGAATCAACACATAAATTTCAATGCTTGACCTGACCTCGTCTAGTTTGTAAGATTCTGATTTATGTACGATGTTTCTATGCTATGTAGGAAGAAGAATGGAAATCTCTATACATGCGCAATTCGTCCGGCTGCTATCTATGGACCAGGTGAGGAGAGACATCTCCCCCGCATTATAAATCTTTCGAAGTTAGGTTTGCTGCCATTCAAAATTGGTGAAGAAAGAGTGAAGTCAGACTAGGTTTATATAGATAACCTTGTTCTGGCCCTAATATTGGCTAGCATGGGACTCTTGGATGACATTCCCCAGAGGGAAGGACATCCAACAGCTGCTGGTCAACCATACTTTATATCAGATGGTAATATTCAATCCATTTGCTTAGAAATATTTTACTTTTTGGGTGGCAACTAGAGCTATTAAAGTTGAGTAATGCTATACAAACTAACACAACTTACAAAGTCACATGATTTGTACCTATTATATTATTTGAGTGGGTCCCATTTCAAATACCGAAGTCTTATGACTGCGTGTCACATATCTGTGAGAAAAGTTAGTAAGATTTGTTAGTTTGTATAGTATTGTCCATTGAAGTTATTGATTAACCCTTGATTCCAAGGAAGGACTACTTGAATGTGAAAAACTGATTAGTGACTAGAGTCAACTGTGTTTAATATTTAACTGTTTTCCATGCAATGGTTTAATATTAGGCAATGATTTACAGTGTCTCCAGTCAATAGTTTTGAATTCCTTCGCCCACTACTCCAGAGCCTTGAGTATGACCTGCCAAAGCGGTCATTAGCTGTCTCTCATGCTCTTGTTCTGGGAAGGATATTCCAGTTGGTCTACACTATCTTATATCCATGGTTGAACCGATGGTGGCTTCCTCAACCATTGATGCTTTCTACTGAAGTGCACGAGGTTCACTTCTAAATTACCTCGGTTTCTGGTTGAATATAATTGTAGACTTGTAAAGCATTCCTTACTGCTTACAAAAACAACAAACATTGGGTCTTGGGGGTGGGCCCCCTTCAAGGTTCAGGGATCGAAACCTCTTAGGTACTAACAATTCCTTGGGGCCACCGGACTAGGGAAAAACCCTTGAATTAATGGTGGTGCACTTGAAGGAAACTCCTTGCCGAGAGCCTGTGCATCCCTACGGATTAGTCGGGCTTTGATCCTCACACCTAGTGCTAATCCAAAAATAAAATAAATCAGACAGAAGGGTTATCTCCCTTATATTAGGGGTTTTTTCCCATATATTATGGTAGTACAGTCTAAAGTACAAAAGTATCCTTACACAACGCAACATAACATAAGATCCTTCCTACTTGGATCTTATAAAGGGTCATCTATTATACCCCTCTACTGGTTTTCAAATTTAAGTGGTTAATGCAAATATCGTCACTTTGATGATATGTCTATTGCAACTCGGAGTTTCCTAAAATTTTGCAATTCTCACATGGCCTAGTTACAATTGATTTGCACCTTCCCACAAATGGTTTACCATAATTCCCTTCACCCACTCACACCAATTTCAGCAGACAAACTTGAACATTCTCTAACCCATCTGTTGTTAGGTTTTGCAAGTTTCACTACTGTGTACTGAACCATTCTGATATATTTGTGTGGTGTTTTATTTCTTGACAGTTGGGGTTTACTCATTACTTCTCTTTCCTAAAAGCAAAGGAGGAGCTTGGCTATGTCTGTAACGCCCTAAAAAAAAACCCATAATAACCATAACATAACATGCATTTATAAAAGAAAGAATCATTTGAGTTTATTCATCAGAGTATTCTTATTGAAAGACATCACATGTAACATCCTGCACAAATAAAAAATGCCTAAGGGCTTACATCTTTCAAAGCTAACACTTGGACACAAAAGGATGAGTACTAACTCATTTACAAGTTAAGCCTAGCTTGAATGTTTACATGAAATCTCAAAAATAACAAAATAAAACATTATATAAAGACAAGTCTTCCAAAAATCCAAACATCAAATCCTTCAAGGCTAAGTCCGTGGAGGTAGCTTAATCACTGAACCTGAAAAAAAATGATTTCCCATAAAGGGTGAGCCACAGCCCTAGTAGAAAAATACTAAACCAATATAAGCATTGAATAGCTATAGCATTCAATAGATGGTTTAACAGATAATCAATTTTATCATTAAACATCTCTATGACACTAATGTCTAAGACACATTTTCACTTTCCATTATTATCAACATGGCTCAGAACTGGCCAAACTTACAACAGTGAATTTATATCATATTCACATTACTCCAATATCAAACAAAACAAAGAGACTCATGCTCATATCAAAAAACACTTCATACTTCCCATTTGATACACAGTTTTAGAGTGCTGTATCAATAATCATGTAAAAACACTTCAATATAAATAAGCACACATAAAAAATGGTGCTAATGGAGTCCATCCCCTATCTCCTCCCAAACAAAATCCGTTATAGAGTCCATCCCCTATCTCCCCTAAACGTGGAGTACACCCCCTATCTCCTCCCAAACATATGCATATGCAATGCTCAATCAATACATGTAATTTCTGTATTAATCAATAGTCTAAAATTTAGACTTAAACAATTGATTAGTTCAATTTCCCTAATCCGCATGCAATTTACACAACAAGCACGACTATCCTCCACCGATAGCCCAAAACAGTATTTCTAAGTACTCGAAAAATAAATATACCAACAATTCAATAGGCGAGTGATTTATATTACCAACACACCATTTAATCAATAAATTCCCCAATTTCATGGATTTAACCAATTCCCAATTTCCTTAATAATTACTCAAATCAATTTAGTACAATTCAACTAGGGTTTTTTTCCAACATTTCAAAGTGTCCCCAACCTATTCAAAAATACCACTTAAACAAAGCATATAAAATGGAGTAGGAAAATCCCTACCTCGAAGAAAATAACGTATGAAGAAGATGAGATGAAGACCAAAGACCAACGTCTCCAAATCCCAAGTTTCTCAGATAAACAAGCCCTCAACTACTCTAACTTTTTATAAAAGGATCAAAAGGTAGAAACTCACTCTAAGTAGATCAATCGAGAGAAGATGGTTGTAAGAGGGCAGAGAGAGATAAAAACACTCCAGGGGCGTTTTTAAAAGTTAGAAGGAAAAGTAGGTCAAAAAGTGATCCAAAAATGAAATCAACGGACTGATATAATCGACTCTACGCTCAGGCGTAGAAAGCCCCGCTCGAGCGTAAGACACAGAATCATGCTCGAGCGTGAAGAAAGCCCGCTCGAGCGTCGATTGCACCCTTCCAGAAGTTTTGCAGCGCTGCACCCCTCGAGCGTCAAACTCCCCCTGAGCGGAGGAGCAAAAAACAAGGATCACGCTTCGAGCGTAAAAACTACCGCTCGAGCGGAGAACTGCAGAAGCAAAATACGGGAGATGAAAATCCCGCTCGAGGTCAAAATCCGCTCGAGCGGAGAAGCAACAATCGAAGGGACCGCTCGAGCGTTAAAACTTCGCTCGAGCGTGAAGCCAAAATCTGGCATCACTATCGGCATCTAAAATCAACCAACCGTAACAGACCCGTCCAACACAACCTATACTTCAAATACAAAGAGATTAAAGGACAACAACAACCAATAAGTAATGACAGATCCACGGAACCTAAATCCGGATACAATAATTTAAAGAGAAAAGACCGGGGTCGCTATAACTCCCCTCCTTAAAAGAATTTCGACCCGAAATTAGCAACAAGGTTTTCGAAAACAAGTTTCTCAAATTCCAAACAATATTGATAACTCCACTATAAACAACTTGAAACCAAACCCACGGTCATTCCCAATCTTACTTAACATAAAGAGGCATGCCCACAATAATGCAAAACACCATAATAATTTCACCTGCATTTAACACTTGCAGAGTGTTCTTCAATTTCAACAATTTTCAAATATTATCATTCAATATATAACAATGTTACCATTAACAACTTCCATTTCGGAGGGCAGAGTTCCAAAAATTTTCCAATTAACCAAAACAATTTCTAAATGTTTATCAGCTTAAGACAATCAATGAATAAAAAGCTTAAAGTTTGACATATTAAAAAATCTAACTACAAATTACAAATCATAAACAATGTCCGGATATTTCTCGCGAGATCTTCCAACTCACGTTCCCATGTGGCTCCTCCACCCCGTGATATGTTTCCAAACAAAAACTTTCACCAAAGGGACATTGGGTCTTGCCTCGCAGACTTGATCACCGTTATCCAAGATCCCGAACCGTTCTCTCCTCAATACGAGACATGCCTGCATCAACTACTAAAGTCGTTCCATCCGAAATACATTATGGATCCGGCTCATACTTACCGAAGCAATACTCACATGCAAACCACGTCAATGATACTCCGACAACTGCGGCGCAATGCTAAACGATAAGCAAGTCTCGCCAATCCTCTCAGGATCTCAAAAAGGACCAATGAATCGAGGGGACAACTTCCCGCTCTCCAAACTCAATCAATCCCCGCCTTGGTGATATCTTCAAAAAGACATGACTCACTCACCTCAAACACCAAAGGTCTCCTCCTACGGTCGGCATAACGATCTGACGAATCTCTGGGCTGTAACAAGCTCACTTCACGGATAAGCTCAAAACCTTCTCCGTCGTTTTCCTCACTAACTCCGGACCCAACACGAGGTGCATCAACCCACCTCGGCCCAACAAACCAGGAGACTACACGGTCCGGCGTAATAAGGCGCTCAAACGGTGCCTCAGATAACGACTGGAAGCTGTTGTGTAGCAAACTCCCTATGGCAAGGTGCCTCTCCCACGCCCGCTAAAGTCAGAACACAACCCCGAAGCATATCTTCAAGGATCTGAATATACGCTCGGACTGCCCATCAGTCTGAGGATGATAAGCTGTGCTAAAGGTCAACTTAAGTTAACCTAAGGCGCCTACCTGCAAGGCTCTGCCCATAAATCTGGGGTTAAAAGAGGGTCCTATCGGAGAACGATTCGTCACATGGAACCAGCCGTGTAACCTCACTATGCTCCGAAATATACAAAGTCGGCAAGAATCGATACTAACTGAATTGCTACGGTCATAGGAGATGAAGTGCGCGATCTTAGTCTAACACGTCTAACAACCACCCAAATAGCATTCACTGCGCCGCTGAGGAGTCTCGGAAGCACACTACACAGAAGTCCATAGCTGACAATGCTCCCACTTCCACTCGGCAATAGGACAAGGGTTTGCAACAAACCGCTGGCCTCTGATGTTCGGCCTGTCATGTGCTGACAGTAAGGCACATTAGATACGAAAGCTGCCACATCTCTCTTCATACACCCGCCACCAAAACTGGCGACCCCAAATCCCGATGACATCTTAGTACCTCCCGGATGCAACCGCAAGGCGTGAAATGAGAAACTCTCGGAGTACCTCCTCTCGATGAGACTCCGGGACAAAACAGACGTCCCTCGGTATCTCACCTCAGGTCAGGGATACACTGTAAACTTCTCAACCTTCAACCAGAAATCTTCTCAACGGAGGGTATTTCTACCTTCAAGTCGCCGCTCGCACCCGCCCCCCCCCCGGCCCCCCCCCCGCCCTCTGAGCCTCTAACACTCGAGTCACAAGTGTAGGTTCGCAACAACGAAAACAAGGCGCAGCCTCAACAGGATCGCCAAGAAGCAAATCAAAACTCTCAAGTGCACCTACATCTCCCACTCTCGGATGGCTATACTAGCTATGTCACCAACAGGTTTCCTGCTAAGGCGTCGGCGCCCCAGCATTGGCCTTCCCGGATGAATAATCAATTCAATAAAGTCATAAATCCTCAATAATTCCATCCAACCTCTCTGCTCAAGTTCAAGTCTTTCTGTGTGACAATATTTCCAGACTCTATGATGCCCGAGATACCTCGAACCTCTCGCACCGTAAAGATCATGGTCTCCAATCTTCAAAGCAAATATCACAGCTGCTAACTCTACAATCAATGCGTAGGGTAATTCTTCTCGAGTGAACTTTCAACGACGTGAGCATAGGCAAACCACTTTCCCCTCTTGCATCAACACACACAAGACCCTCGTCGTGAGGCGTCACAATAGACTGCAAAACCCACCCTCTCCTCCGGAAATAATCCAAGACTGGAGCAGTGGTCAGTCTAACTTTCAGCTCCTGGAACGA
>NW_021033504.1:0-13710 GCF_004153795.1 Camellia sinensis
AGCTTTTGTCTTTGCATCATGTCCATATTGTGACAGATTTGGCATGGCTTATAGGCCATTTCGGGTGCCTAAAATCGCATTATCACATCCTTGCATTTCATCATCTCGCTTCATTTCGGACTGTTTTCCCCCATATGTTGTGTGCTGAAATTCCATTAGATGCTTGCATATCATTTTTGCCACATTTCAATTCATTTTTGCAACCGGCCTCGGTTTGCGGTGGCCCGGTGTTGCACAGCATTTCGAGACACTCCGTTTTTATTCCGCCGGCTCCTATGTGAGTGTGGCTGAGGTCACTCATGTTGGTTATACAGCCCATTTGTTCATTTCCATGTATATTTCATCACATTTTTGCCACCGCCTCGGTATGCGTGCCCGTGTACACGCATTTCGAGGCAACTTCATTTTTATTCCGCTGGCATCCCTGTGAGTGTGGCTAAGGCTCACTCATGTTGGTATAAGCCCATTGTCATTTTCATGTCATTTCATACACATAATCATCGGCCTCGATTTTGCGTCGCCCGCATCACCATTTCGAGGACACGATATCATGCCTCGTTTGCGTGCCCGCGTGCCGCATTTCGATGACAACAATATCTCGCCTCGGTTTGCGTGCCCGCATGTACGTATTTCGAGGACACAGTATCATCGCCTCGGTTTTGCGTGCCCACGTGTACGCATTTCGAGACACACTCATTCGCCTCGGTTTGCAATGTCCGTGAGCACGCATTTCGAGGCAATCTCATTATGCATAGCATTCTGTGTATGTTTAGGATTATTCATCTAGTTGCTTTTCATGCATATCAATGCATATTGAATCGTGTCGGAAATAGGAAGTTAGTCTGGGCACGGGAAACGAGGTACATTCGTACTCCGAGTGAGGAATGTGTCTCAATTTCCCCATGTCACCACACTCCGGCTTATCCATGATGGAATTAGGTTTTAGCTGTAGTTTCATGTGCATTCATCCTATATTGAGTGTGCATTTCAGACTCCTCGGCCATCAATGCCTCGGTATGCCGTGATTTGGTGGCACGAGGATCGAGACATCATATATTTGTGCAAATACATTGCTATGCCCCTTTCCTGCTCTCTGTTGCAGCAAAACGCAGAATCAGCGACTTTTTGGACTGCACGCTTTCAAGAAACAGGTGTAAAACAGAGGCTAAGGGAGATGCGGTGGATTTTTCCGCGCAGACAACGCTGGACATGCATCATCCACAGAAAGCGAGGCGGTCCCTGGCTTGCACGCCATTTTAATTGCTTCGTAGTTAATTCTTAATTAATTAGGGATTTTGTAATATTTCGGACTTGTAAATATTCTTTATTCGGATGTTAATATTGGACTGTACATTTATTTCGGACCTCTCCGGTGAGGGCACAACGTGTAATAAGTGTGTGTGAGTTGATGTATGTCCTTCCAACCTACGTTTTCTCCCTTTTATTTATCCGCTTTTGCTGGTTAATTTAGGGCATATTTCCAATTAGCATACAGTATGACGCATGTTTGCATTCATTTCAATCTGTATTGCATGCACCGGGCTCGGGCGCACCATGACTAACTGGCATCGTACTTCAATTCCAAATTGAATACATGGAGTTGTAGCATTTCCATATACATCTTAGAATACCGAGCCTGCTTATATGTTGCATTTTGCATGTGTTGCATTTAGGCATTCTGTATATTAAGGATCATGCATGATTTCTAATACAAGTTTTTGTTTTTGGCTTGGAGTATTCCGGTAGTTTTAAATGCATTTATGCATCCTGCCATGCGTGCGATGTTTGCCATTGAATAGCAATGCCTTACCAGTGAAGGTATGTGACTTACTGAATGATTAACTGGCCTGAATGCTGTTGGGTGGATGGCTGTGTGATCTGAATTGGAGTAAATCAATCAAATGTTAGCCTACCTGCGGGTAGCAAACCCATTTTCAAAAAACAAGCGAAATGTTTTGTTCCAATTCGGCGACCCGGTCTATTACGTTGTATGCCTGATGCGATCACATAGTAACCTAGTGCTGAATAACGGATATAAGAACTGCACAATGTTTTCAAAAATCTGAAATCATGGTTAGGTAGAGGGCCGGTCTTGACCGGGCGACGGGGGTGCTCCGAAGTGACCTTCCCCAATCGTTACCCAATTCCGAGCCGAGGCAACTTTGGTGATGAACGACCGTGGCCTTTTGGAGCAACCGGTCAGGGTTTCCTAAATTTTCCAAAAATAAATATTTAGGTGGCGACTCTGTATCTGGCAAAGCAGTCCATGTTTGCACTTCTTTTCAAAAATCAGTTTTCCTAACAACGATTTGCCAGATTTGGACTCTTCTTGGTTCAGACTTAGACCGTGACTGCGAAAGTCTGAGTCCGAGCCTGTAGCGAGGTCCCCCCGGGCTGTTACAATGTTCATCCCACGTTGTTGAATCTTTTCAGGTATTAAGCAGGTTGAGCTGCAAAGATTGGGATCTACTGTTAACTGGCCGGGGCTCAGTTATGTTGGCGAATGCCCATTGTTAAAAGGGTACACCTTCTTCCCTTTGTACCTTAAGTTGATGTAAGCCCAAGGGCAATTTTATTAATATCGTTTCATGTATATTTACTTCTGCAACGAATGAGAGTATCTTAAGTCACTCTACGGATTAAATATATGAGGTTTATTTCCGCATGTTATCCTGTAATTGAATTAAGCTAAGAATTTGGTATGACTTCGAGGTAATAAAAAGTGGGGCGTGACATAAGGGATATTTGTATTTATTAACATAAAATAATAGGCACAAGTACATTAAGTAATAAATATTACAATGAAGGTTTGAGATGAAATAATATAGAAGTATATAGGGACCTAGTCTAAATTTATGAAACCTTAATATTTATTATTAATATACTAACATTAAAAAATATTTAAAATAATAAATTTGGGTCCCGTTAAATTAAAGCGCAAAGAAAGGCAAGAAATCAAGCAAAAACGGCGTTATCGGGGAATTAAGATTTTAAAGTAATTAATCTGTAATTATAGGGTCTAATAATTAATATCAGGGTTTTAAAGGTGATTATTAATTTGCTGAGGTCAATTAGGGTTTACTCGAATTAATCTGAGATGCTTCCCGATTCTAGGGTTTAAAACGCAATAAAGCAAAAATTCAAGGGTTTTATTGAAATAAGCTCAAGGTTAGGGATTTAATAGTAATTACAAAAATTAGGGTCTCTATTACCTATCCCCCTTAAAAAAAATTCGTCCTCCAAATTTTGACCAGTCGAAAAGTTGTGGATAATTTGCTCGCATTTATCATTGTGCTTTCAGGTAGATTCTATCAACGTATTTTGGTCATCTAGATCCTTTTTTTTTTCTTTTTTTTTTTTTTTTTTTTTTTTTTTTGCAAAAATTCTGAACTATTTGTTGTATAGGTAATGATGTCATTGTTTCAGTGTGAAAACCCCTATTGCCAATTTCTGATGTAGTAGTCCACGTACTCACTATGAATGTATCCTGATGATCATTCTCTAAGTTTTTAGTGTCATTAAGTTCATTGATTTGTGGAAATCAAGGAAGTTGGTCTATCTCCCTTAAACAATAAAAGCGTCCCAATGAATGTGTAAGTCGTCTCATTCTTTCTGGTTACCATCGATCACGATTGCTATATAGACGATCAATTTGTGTCCAAGTTGATTTGGGAGTTGGATCTATTCATGCCTTGGGATCGCCAATCAAACGCACAAACAATTCTTAAAGGTTTGCATCCACACAGCAGATACGAAAGAATATGATGAATAAAGCATGCACTCAAGAGTTCTAAAACTATATTAGCAGAAGGAAATTTACATCGTCCATATTCATATTGCAAAAAGTCATCCAAAAGAGTTATAACTAATATCCTAGTTACATTTTTCCTAAGCTAGCCATGGCTCGTACTGCAGTTCCTTGGGTTCTTATGTGGTGTACTGCTCTTCGTCAAGATACTTCTTAGCGAGATGTTCATTTTCTTCTCCTTGCAGTGCAAAGATTCTGCCTGTTGGCCTTTGATTGTTAACTGGTCCAAATTTCTGATTGCTCTCCACCTTGTAATTCTGTTGCCTAGTAGTTCCCGACTTAGTTACCCATGGTTGCTGCCTACCAAGAATATGCATATTTGCTCTCGAGCGCTCTCCTTGATTTCTGACCAGTTGGGGGCATTCAAACTTCTTGTGTCCTAGCTGTTGACAATGATAGCACTAGATCAACCCAGCTGGTTTTGGCCGAAAACTCTCTTTCAGATTTTGTTGCAGCAATTATTGGGGTTGTTGGGGTTCCCTAGAATACAGCTTCTATGCAACATACCTTCGACTATTCATTTCTGATCCCACATTGGATTGATTGTTTTCGTTCCTCAAACTTCAAATCCTCTTGGAATCTTCCACCTCCTATTCTGAATCAAGTGTTGTGTCAACCACATTTGCAAAAGTGGGAAGTCGCATGGGCAAAACGCTTCCTTGAATTGTAAGGTCTAGACCCCATTCAAATTTTTATGCTTTGTCTTCATCGTTTGCTACGTATCGAGTCGTATAATGTGCAAACTCCTCGAACTTTGCCACGTATTGGGTCACCATCATCATGCCTTGTTCTAGGGTCTGAAATTCACAGATTCTTTCTTGTTTGATTGTATTCGAAAAGTACTTCCTCAAAAATAACTCCTTAAACTGCGCCCATGTTGTTACGGTGATGTCCCTGGATTCCTAAATCAGGGCCCACCAATGATCTACTTCCCCTTCTAGTTGGTAAACTGCTAGAGCAATCCTATTAGTGTGTTCAGTTATTTTCATCGTATTGAACATCTTTTCAATTTGTTAGATCTAATTTTCAACAATTTTAGGATCAGGTTCGCCAGTGAAGATCGGCGGTCTCTGTTTGCGAAACTTGGAGAATAGATGTGTCCTCTCATTCTGACGTTTTCTCCTCAGCATTCTAATTCTTCCAAAATTTGATTTCCGACATTCCCAGGTAAGTTGGTAGTAGGTGTAGGGGCGTGATCGTGATTGTTGACCCTAGGTGTCCCATTCCTGTTTATATTACCGTCATCGTTGTGGTTGGCAGCGGTGTTGTTGTCACACCCCAAACCAGGTATGACCGGCCGTGGCCCACAGGGCCTTAGCCCAAGGCACACATAAGTCTAACCATTAATCCATAATCAAATTGAACAATGATACAAAAGTCCAGTAATAAATAACCAAACTCAATCCAGTGACATGCCACAAGTATAAACGACAAAACCAACAGTAATCAATATTATCCAAACTTATGGTATATAAACAACCCACATATCAAAATAATCCTAAATGAACCTCAACAAAAACAAAAAGAAATGTGCACAAACTTGACATAACAATCTAGAACAAAATAAATAAATGTCCTAGAGGTCCCTGCAATTAAGTCCCCACTACGCCATGAGTCCACTCTAAGTCCTTCTAACACCTGGAAGTGATAAACAACTAAGTTAGCTGATAGGTCAGTAAGTAGCAACATGGATAGCATATACAGTTTTGAAAATAAGGATCAATTCCAAAATAAGATATATATCACAAAAACTAGATTGGCATACACTATTTTGATAAAGATAATTCTGTTTTAAAAAAGGAAGGTCACAGTTCAATAGTTAAAATATCATGTCTCTCAAGAACATGATAATGAACTTTTTCACTTAAAACAAATTATACATGAACACATATTCTTGGTAAATCCAAATAATAAGTAACATGCCAATAGTTCTCAAGGCAGATAAGCCGTGGAATCCAATATCGAACAAGAGTCATTCTCCGGGTGACAGCCGCCTTCCCTCTAAGGCGATCCAATTGAAGGTCACCGTAGCAATCAGTCTCTTTCTTACATATCGTTGAGCACTAGAGTCCATCACGGCTATACTTAGATTTTCCTAGTGGCAGAGTCACCAAACACAGTGGAATAATTTCCCTAGCTAAATATACATATGGTTCGCGATAATCATACAATCATTTCACAAACATGGTGATTCCTATTATAAATTTGAAACGTAACAATAGTTTACAGTATTGCAGGGTTTACACATATTTCAGAAATAATTTAATTCAATTGATACTATAATAATCTATCAAAAATTTTAATCCTGAACAAATTAATTTCCAACAATTCAGGGTAGGGGAACATTTACAAATATGTAGCATGCAACTACGCACCTAAAAATGGATACAATGTATGCCTTGAATAGAGTACAAAATCAATTGTGCATTGACCAAGTATTGAACATAGCGTCATATTAAATTTTAAAAAAATAAAAATTAAGATAAGTAACTCAACTAAAACGCACTGACAGGCTCAACCTAACTCACCGTTACTCTTAACTTTCTAAGTCATGTTCTTCAGGTCTAAAATCACTAAGACATGGGGTTCAAATCGAAACTTATTTAAAAGTAATTTAAATAAACAAAGTTAACAAGTTTTTTCCCATCTTATTGCTAATTTGAGCTTGTGTGGACCGCATTCTGTGATCAATTTCGTTGCCCATGCGTAGACCGAAATGCTCCATTTACATGTTTGGCTTCAAGCATGTTATGTTCATTTGCATTTGCGTTGTTCACGCATTTTCTAAGTAATATTATGTGCATGTTGTTATTGACAATCGGTATGTGTGAGTTTGTTTTCTTTGCGCACGAATTATTGATAGTACGGTTCATTTAAGGTTAGGTGCCAGACGAGGCGCACAGGTAATTATAAGTCCAAGGTCTAGGAGACCTTTTTTATCTTGGAAGGTGCAAGAACCTTGGCGATTGATGTGCACAGTTCGTTTGCATTGTCATGGCATGTCTTAAGAGCGAACGTTTGTTTGCGCGATTTCAAAGTTCACTTGCATTGTTATGCGCATTTTTTTGAATTATACACGTCTAAGAGACTAATCCTCGGAAGGTGCATAGAATTTATGCATTGAGTGTGAATTAAAAACCACTCACAATGATCTCGATTGAATGCCAAAGCACATCTCCATATATTCATCAATCTATATACTCATTCCATCTGAAGTTTTATCAGCCAAATGTGTTATATAATTGATTTATCTATATATAAAATAATTACTATACACATATTTATAGTTTCCGCAATACAGGTTGCTGATTTTCGTCGGTGTGACAGACCTTTAAGGAAATTAATTAGGTTATGCTCCTCATTAGGTAATATAAATTGCATTGCTCACAAGGCAAATTCATTGTAATTTGCTAAGGTGTCCAAATATTTGCACGAATCTGCTACGTCGGTTCTATGTCTGTGGTGTTTGCCATTTGAGTTTGATTGTCTTTGATATGGGTAGTTTTTATTAATCAAAGAGATGAAAACTGTTCGAAAGTTTACTGTTTTAAGCATACTAGTTTACCGTCAGCGATTTCGAAACAGTAGTGATATCAGATGGTTATCTTATGTTATCGATATTGTTTATGAGACTCCGCTCTGATAATAGATGTTATAGCAACATATCTATGCTCTAGATATGATCTAGTTTCTAGACAATACTCCAAGCCAATATCATTATTTAATTTGCATTCTCATTCGTGGCAATATATTGATGAATATTCAGTTCAATATTGTGATTTGCCATGATCATCGTTGATAGTTTCTTGCATTTAACGTCTTTTTGGAGACTCGTATTGCTCAGATTGAATCTTTGGCTTTAGAGCTAAGAATCTCATAACTTTACCACAGTCGAAGTACTAGTTTAACATCGAATCTGATATTCTTAGTGTCTTACGTAATAGTGGCTCGTACTGATATTGTTACAATGTACTATCCTTACAACTGCAAGCAACTAGTGAATTAAACATACCATGAATCAAGTATATCAGTTGTATGAAGATTCTCTGCTCACATTGCTATTTGTAGATATTGCATTGTAGATTTGATGCATTACTGCATCACTTCATCTCTGGATTAACGGGAGTTCAGATGAGTTGCATATAAGTCGGAGGTGATGTTCGCTCCTCTCATTCTATTATATACTCTTTTTATTCACTGTTTGTAGAGTCTGATGATTATGTATTTGAGTATCGTGTTATATTAATAGTATAGCTTTAAGACTACGATATGATAACTTTGTGATGTAACTGAATTGGTCGTTAGAATAACTTAGAATTTGTTATGAATTCTTCGTGATTAGTGTCTACGTTAAATTAACTCATCAACATGTATATCAAAATGGACAGTATGATTATTTGATACTCGTGTAAATATTTTTACTGCTTGACTATTTCACTGCTCATAATCGCTTTCTCTATTGTGGAATTTGATTCTCAATGTTTGTACATGATTTGGTTAGTGGGATCCAAATAATTATCTATGTGAGACATTGACGTTCTCAATCGTGCAGAAAAGCTCTAGTGTTGTTAGAGTGCTTGTAAATAGTATTGGAGTAGGTTGTTCTCTTGGAGTCTTAAATATGCCTAGGATTATAATATGATCGTCATTTGAGGACACGAGTTAGTCGTAGTTATTTTACAATTGTGTGGCGGCTGTCATTCTGACTCATGCTATCGTGTTCGTTTTATATAAGAGATACATTATTTTCTTGTTTAAGTGCTTGGTATAGATCTACGCTGTGTCTAGGTTATGTGATCATAGTATTTCCTCAATTGTAAGGGTATTGTTTGACCAGACAACATTTGATCACTCCAGTAAACACTTTGGTTGCAAAACTATAGGTTGATTATTGTTGGATGTCTAGTCTATAGTGACTCGATTATTTCAGGTTGAACGTTTTGATAACAGTATGTGCGAGATCGTTAGGGGTTTGTGTAATTTTTATAAATGTATATGTCGATAATGAGTTGGTGGGAATACTTGCGTAACTGTGTTCATTTTAAAGTACTTGGATAGGTGAAGTTCATTACGATTTAGTCTTCTGTGAGATATTATTAGTACTCTTTGAAGATTGTGAGCTTAGTCTAGTTATAAGTATAGGGATTGTCTCACGCGCTCTGATATGCCGTGTGTTGCTTCTAGTTTTGTGGGTGTTAGTATATTATTTTATTATCTATTGTGTGTGTTTTTGACATTATTAATGAGCTGAGTCTAGTGCTAGTTTAAAATTGTTATCATAGGTGCATCGATAATTGGAATTTTGTACTCTATTCAAGGATTACATTGTTCCATTTTAGGTGGATGTGAGTTTCAAGCGACAATCTATTTTTGTTATAAATGTTTCGCGTCTGACATTCTGTTAGGTAGTATTGATTGTATGTAGTATTCAGGATTAAATGGATCGTTGACTAGATTATTTATAATGTATTAGATGGAATTTAACTCTTCTGAGAATTAAGTCCGTCATCATGGCTTACTCACTAGTTCCTATGTATGTTAAATTGGTTTTTATAGTATTTATAGTGGTAGTGTTTTGTGCTATCATGTTTTTGTGAAATATATGAATCTTGTTAGTCGTGAGTTATTGCCGTTTATGTATGTATACATTTAGTCTAGGGAAATTGTCTATCTTTGCTGTTTGTGACATGTAGTGCATATAGGTAAAAATCTGAGTAGGCCCTGTGCGTGCAACTTTAGTGCTTCACGTGACGGATGTATAGACTTGCTTGGGCTCATGGTGACGCCTTCAATGGATGGCCTATTTGATAGTGTAAACTTGCCAGGTGTTCTGTTCTCACAGATGCGTATTGCGTGCTTGTTCGTTTGGTTCACAGAAATCGGGTCATTGCCTTGAGAAGTATGTGCTATTGTTTGTAATATTTTACGGATCGTAAGTTGTTTATTGAGTCTTCATTCTCGGAGTTCTGAATCATAGTTGTGAGTGAAAAAATGCTTATGTGTGTATACATGTTTGAGAGCTGAGTATTTTTAACTATTGAACTGTGAAACTTCTTTTTGCACAGATTATCTTTTATCAAATGTATTGCAATCTAGTTTTTGTGATTATGATCACTGTCTTAAGACTTGATGTTCTCTCTGGAATTGATCTATTTTCAAAATGTATATGCTATCATGTTGCTATGTGCTTGACTCTATCAGCTAACCTCTGAGATTTGGTAATCATTTCTCGTAGTGTTCGAATAAGGTGACTAGATGTCGAGTCATCGCGCGTGGGGGGCGACTTAATTGTGTCGTGGCCTCAGGACATTTATTTATTTTGCTCTCTAGCATTGTTTATGTCACATGGATTTGTGCACATCTTTTTGTTGTTGTGTTGGTGTTGAGTGAGTACATCTCGGAATTACATTTGTGTATCATGTGGTTATGATAGATACATGAAGTTTGGATACGGGATTTGATTAAGTGGTCTTGGTTATGGTCGCTTTAATGCCTTGCTGGCTGTCATCCATGGAACTGAGTCTGTGTATTTATTATGACTTTGTATGAGGCTCCGTCGTCTGTCAGATTTGTGGGCAGATCTCAATGGTTAATATGTTTTCCGTGGGCCCTAAGGCTGCTGGGCACATGGCTCGGTCATTTATCTCTGGTTTCTCGTGTGCTTGTAATGAGCAAGACGAGTGCCTAAACTAGACGAAGTACCTGGGTTAATTGAGAATATAATCAGAGCACATGTAGTATTGCGGTCTAATCGGGATATCTACGACTCGACATCACGCTCGGTCATGACGAGCGTACTTACTACTCTATTTAGATAAATGTTTTGGTAAGCTTTACGAGCTAGAGAAAGCGTCTGATGAAAATCTAATTTGGAGAGATATAGCATCTTCGTTCGATTGGGAGGGAGAGTATCAGATCAGAATAGTAGAGCCGGACATGTTAGGTGGTGTTTGAGTCTCATGTATGCGCAAGTCGAGGTTATCTCGTCTATATTTGCTTATTATCTTCTTGCCTGATTGTGTTTATTGATTGGTGGTTAGTCCTTACTTGATCTAAAACATATATGTGTTTTGATTTATTTAGATTCTAGCAAAGATATGAGAAGAGTTCTTTCCTTTACGGTGGATTAATGGGCTGGTGAATCTACTAAAGAGTCGTCAATGGCTACGCTAAGCATTGTACAAATAGATTAATGTGAAGAGATAAATTCTGTCTCGAGGGTAACGTAGATGTTTGGATATCCTCTTAGGTTACATCACCATTTTGTATTGTGGGTTTGTTCATATAAAAGGTCTAATTGTTTGTGGTGTTTATGTTTCAGCATACTCAACAAGATAAGAAAAGTTTCTGTTTTTTTCAGAGCTAGACAAGGATGATGAGGTGAAATCGTGGCAAAGTTCCGGACTATATTAGTTCACTTGTTTACGACTCTTGATATAGTCGTGTATGCAGGCTTGATTGAATGACACCAGCATTCTTAAAGTCTTTGATAAAGTGCTCATTTTGTGGTTTCTTGTAGGAGCCCCTTACAATTGGAACTCATTAGGTGTGGATAGTTCGTGGTGTCCTCCATCGTACTTCCCAACTTTGAATAGTAAAATGTGGTTACACATAGATGTATATTTCTGCATGATGAGGTAGTGATGGTAGTTCCATATGAAGTCATCTAATAGAAGTGTGGTGGAGATACGAAACAATCATCCCTCTTCTGGGTCATAGTACTATTGAAGATAAGAGGTGCCATGATTAGTGCTATTCTTTTGCATAGGAAGCTACGTATTACGTCTGGCATACCCAACAACCCAATAATTTTGCTCGTGCACAAAATCTGCAATGGGTAGTATTTCTCTGGTCTCTAAATCATTGAAGAGTTATGCGATATATGGCTTATGCTATTGTTGTTCTGGTCTCATTGGCTGTGGCACCATGCACATGACTATGGTCTTGACCATGACCCTTGCTACACTCCCAGACTCGTATAGTTTAAAATGATATGGATGAGCCTCTAGAGTCGATAATACATCATCGGTTTCTATATGAGCATAGGTTTATAAGCCGTGGGTATGATTTGATAGTCGGAGTGTTTGATGCTATATATAGAATTACTCCATGTTTGGAGTTGTGCGTAAGTGAACATTCTCTAGGGTCAGCACTATTGGACAGTTAACAGCTATAGCAGTAAGAGCCAATCGGCAGAATCTTTGGCCTCTGTCTGAGAGCTTTTATAGGGAATAATCTCAGTTGGCCTATTAAGTGTGTGAATGTGTCTACGAGTCTCTCTTTGCACTATAGAATTTAGTAGTTGCGCGACATAGAACCAAGATGTTGGCTATGAGCCTTAATTGGTAGCTTAGTGAGAACGCTATAATAGAGACAAGTCTTTGTTTTAGGCTTTGTTATTAGGAACTTTCCTTGTACTTGTTGTCTTTTGTGTAAAACTATGGGATGTGCTACATGCTCAATTTTTCTGTCATTCGTGGCTAAATGTCACTTGTTATTTGAACTCTTGAGCTGGTCATAGTATGCTAATCTACAGTATATGTTCTCTTTTGGTATGCTGTGTGTGTTATTTCTTTTGTATGTTCGATATTGTGTTGTTGTGTGGTGTGCGATGTTGAGCTAGGCTGATTAGGGTGTGCTCACATACTCCAATCAACTTGTTGGTATCAACATAATTTGATCGTCTATATTTTGCCAATCGTGAACTCTGATGTGTATGAGCATGAGAGAGAATTTGTATTTACTAGCATTCACGCCTAGGTGTCTGTGCTTGGTCTTGACTTAGCTTTTAAGGGATGAACTTTCGTTTGATTTTCGACAAGATTATCGAACTGATCTTATAGATACTGACAACTTGAGGAATGAGGTACATTCTCATGAGTTGAGTAGGTTGTAATTACTAATAGAAATTTGGCATAGGGGTCTTCTCTCTGGATGAAGTGACATACATAGTATCCTCATTGACATGCTTAAATGTGTTTTTTAGAAGTCTTTCTATGTGCAATGTAGAATGATAATAGATGATAAGAGAGAGTGACAAAAGTTGTGATGTTAGTGGACATAGTATCTGTTGATGGAAATCCTATGCAGTAATCAGAGTGATAGTTCGAGCATATTAGATAGTTTCCAGTGACTGGTTAGTATGTATTTGAGGGACTGAATTTTTTCTAAAGGGCGTATTGGTACATTATATTAGATTCGTCCTATATTGTTTCTTATATCTATTTGATTGATAGTGATCTTAGACTGTATTGAATTCCATTTGTCAAAATTCGCTGTAGAATTTTTTCCTGTCGCGTTTTATTGATGTATTTATGCAATACTTGCATGTATCGGTTAGATTACGCTATCTCTCTAGCACTTTGCTACTGTGGTAGTGTTTAGCCCATAGCTATTTGTTGTGACCTTTCGAGTTCAATTTTTAATAAGAAATCACTTTTGGAAAACCCTGAATTATAATTATGAGACCTATACATTGCTATGTTTTGATATGTACCCGATTTATTACTCTTGTTGAATGAATATCTATGTATTATCGATATGCGTTACGGTGTCCTATTGACTTGAGTTTTTTGCTGCTGTTTTTTTGAGCTTTTAGTAGTAATCAGGGACCAGAATTGTGTATTATTCTTATTATAGTGTTTATTTGATATGCTATAGTTTTTGTACAATTGCAACTCAATATTATAATTGATCAGGTTATCACTAATTTGGCATCTTAGGGTAACTATGCCTCGCTCGATCTATAATTATTTTCTCTGTAACCTTCCAGATGTGTATGAATATGTGTTACTTACGTTATTGTGCTTTTAGTGATTGTTTTTATTACTACAACAGTACATAAGTGGATTCCTATTGGTGCTCGAACTTTTCATATTTACTCGATAGTATGTCATTATCAC
>NW_021033512.1:20933-44628 GCF_004153795.1 Camellia sinensis
ATTTTTTTATTTGTTTTATTATTTTATATTTATTTTATATAAAAATAATTTAACAATCCTTACACTAACAACTATTATCAAAACAAACATAATTTTACTTAATCCCCTCACTATCAATCCTTTCACTATTAATCTCCTCATTATGAGTCCCCTTCATTCTATCTCTGAAAACAAACGGGGCCAAAGAGTCAAACAAACAAGACTTTAGTATTTCTCTCTTGGTTTTTTAGCAATGTTAAAGGATTTAGGGAAAAAAAAAAAAAAATCAAAACAACATAGAGCAATGAATGGTTGAGATTAATTATGTGTGAGGTTTCAATATACATTTATTATATCTAGGTCACACTTCTACTTTCTGATTAAATTTTTGAGATATTTTTTTATTGTCAATCTATTTTTATTTTTATTTTTATTACTAGTTGTATAGTTAAATTTGTATCTATAAAATTATTGGATAATAAAACTCTTATATAAATTTATATATTTTCAGTTTGAGTTGTGACAAATAAAATGTAGTGGGTATGCATTGGAGAGCCAAAAAAGTGTATTAGTAATTTTAATTCACAGTATCATTTCATTTACCGAATTTATTTAATTCGAATTTGTTTGAATGAGACTTTTTTTTTTAGAAGAGTCTCCCACTTCTTTAGAAACTCACGAAAAACTCTTCTGGAGTCTAATTTGAACAAATTCGGTGGATGAATCATTAATCTTTATTTCATTTGATTCTAAGAAACAATTAATTTTTTTTGAAATGATAGGAAACAATTAATTAGTACTCAACAAAATGTCAATGTAAACAATTAGTACTCATCAGGGGATGTCCAGGATCTTCATTCGTGCGCGCTTTTGCGAGTAAGAGCTTGAGGGGTGAACTCTGGTTCAGGTTGGTGGAGAAGTTTCGATGCTTTGTTTGGGCGGAAACATGGGTGTTGAAGTCGATCCAGATCTGTCTAGTTTTCATTCAAGCGCTCCTCTTCGGGTGAGAGTTTGAGAGGTGATCTTCTTCTAAATGTATGGAGGTGTCTCAGCGGTTGGTCGGTGTTTTGGTTGGTGTGTGGAGCTGCAGTGGGTGTGGGTGTTGATCTGTCTTCGGGTGATGATCTGTGTAGAGCTGCAGTGGGTGTGGGTGTGGGTGTGGGTGTGGGTGTGGGTGATGGTCGGTGTGTGGAGCTGCAGTAGAAGAGATAGCGGTGGCAGTGGGTGATGATCTGTCTTCGGCAGCAAGTGTTGGAGTTGCAATGTCAAGTTCAGCAGGGGTGTTGCAGCAGCATAGGCGTTGTAGAGTTTAGAGGTTGGAGTTTGGAGTTGCAATGTCCGGTGAGCTGTTGGCTATGGTGTTTGGAGCTGTGAGCTGTTGGTTGATGGGTGTTCAGGTGAGCTGTTGGCTATGGTGTTTTCCGGTGGTGTGGCCTCAAGAGTGCAGCAGCATAGGTGTTGTGTAGCCTTGGGAGTGCAGCAGCTTAGGTGTGGGTCTTGGTGTGGTGAATACGTTGTGTTCAGGCGGGTGGTTGGCTCTAGAGAAGGCGTGGGTGTGGGCCGCAGAGTAGGCGTGGGTGGCGTGGGTCTTGGGTAGTGTGGGCTGTGGGAGTGTAGTAGGTGTATAAAATATTTGGGTTACCAGCTTGGGTGTTAGAATTGATAATTTTAGCAGTTTGGGTGTTTTGGTGGGTTGATTTTGTGGGAAATCATGTATTTTATTTTCTGTTAAGTCCTTCTTAACTTTTTTTGTTTGAAAAAAAAAAATCGTGAGGCCGAGGGGTTGGTTGTATGGTTGCGAGTAGCAGTAGTAGGGGTATTTTGTAATTTTTGAATCTCTTTCAGTGCATTTCATCTTCCTATACCTTTAATTTCATGTTATTTAATGAAATTTTTCTTTGCTGATAAAAAAAAATGTCAATGTAAAAAGCCAAGGTTTACCTCAAGATTTTTTTTTTGGGTTGATCTTACGTGATATTATTTATATGATACTCTTAATAAATAATAAATGGAAAAATATAATAAGGCTCCATTTGATTTAACGTTTACTAATTTTTGATGTTTGGTTGCATAAAATTGGAATAAAATATTTTTCAACAAGTTGAATGAAATTGACTTGCGGATTTGATTTTCATAAATTAATTTCCAGTTGATACTTTCATTTGAACTGTGTATATGAAGGCGAAACTATTGGGGAATTTTCAACATGATTTTTAAAATTAATAATTTAGTTTTTGGGTGTTTTTAAAATCTTTCTTATCTTTCTATGGAAAGCTAGAAACAAGCTTGGGGACTTTGTCCGATATTGGAAAGAGAGGAAAATATGAAACACTTAATAAAGTATTATATGGAATATGCTTTTGAATATGAAATTGTGTAATGGAAGTTAGTGTACATGCACACACATCGTAAGGATGGTGCACCATTTACACACGAGCGCATGGCGTAGGTAGTGGGTTGCGCTTTGATGGCACACCTTGCATGAACGAATCGGAGCAAGGCGCCATGAGGGCGATTTCCTATTTGCACAATCCAATGGTCAAACCTGATCAGATGTAATCAAGGGACATGACCCACTTCATCAGGTGCATCAAGACTTATAAATTGGTTGTGAATCCCGCCATTTCCATCATCCAAAAATTCTTAAAAGCGTTCTTGCAATTCTTTCGCTCTTTGATTTAGAGTTTTCGATCAAGAATTTTTTAACTTTCTGCCTTACTAATACTCATTTTCTACAGATTTCATAATAAGTGTCTTGATTTTCTTGATCATATCAAGAGTATTTTGATCTTGATAATCAGTGTAGAGGCCAGTAAACTTGATCCTTAGATCAATTTCATTGTATCCTTGAGGTAAATTTGCTATAACCCCCTGCACACTTATTGGTAGATGCAAATATTGTATTTAGGAAAGTGACTAAGTAACGCGACTTGAAGGAAATCTTTTTCTGGTTACATAGACAGAGTGATTGCCAATTTTCGATGACCTGAAAATCGCAAAGTGAAGAATTCAAGACGAATTTTTCCAACAAAAACACAATAAGGCTCCATTTGTTTGAACATTTACTAATTTTTTGTGTCTAGTTGCATAAAATTGGGGTAAAATATTTTTCAACAAGTTGAAGGAAATTGACTTACGATATGATTTTCGTTAATTAATTTACAGTTGATGCTTTCATCCGAACTGTGTATATGATGTGAAAGCTATCAAAGAAAAGTCATATTTTTTTGTAGTAAAAATTATGGATAGCAAAGTTATAGTATGCACTTTTAAAATTACAATTAGAAAAATTATGTTTTTGTGATAGGTAAGTACGTTAATTTCTTGTAGGGGCTTTGGAACCCAGTGATAAGATGGAGTGAGGAGGTTGGAACCTAGTGATACGCAGGAGAAAAGTGGGAAGCCAGCTTGGATATCTCAAGGAGGCAGTGTTGGTCACCATATTCGTAGATAACATCCCAGACTCAATGGATCCTAAAGGTTTGTTTAACCTTTTTCGAAAGTTTGGTCTGGTAAAGGATGTGTTCATTCCAGGGAAGAGAAGGAAAACTCAAGATCTAGATTTAGGTTTGTAAGATACGATTGTGAGGTAGCTGCACAGATGGCGATTCAGAAGGCAGATGGTTTGTGGGGTGATAACAAAGCACTGAGGGTTAAGAGAGCAGAGTTTCAAAAACCTCAGCGGTTTGGTCATTTGGAGCCCAGGGGGCTAAGTAGGGGAGACGAAGGACGAGTGGAGAATCAGTGGTTTCATTCAAAACAGAGGAAGGGTAACGGAGTCCAGAAATCCTATGCCGAGGCATTACTAAGTGGCGATGCTAGTGCCAAGGAGAAGGTGGTCATAAAAGCTTATGAGGAAGGTAATGGTTGGAGGTATGAAAGTTTAGTAGTGCAGTTGAGTAGCTTCTTAGGTTTCAAGGACTTCACATAGGAAATGTGCAATAGAGGGATGAAGGATGTGATTGCAAGAGAGGGGGTGACAGACTAGTCCTATTAACCTTTCCCTCAGCACAACAAATGCAGGAAGGGAAGTTACAATTGCAAGGGTGGGGGAAACTGTGGTGTAATTCTATCAATGAATGAGGGAAATGTCAGTTTGTAGAGCAAGAGAGATGCATATAGTTGAACTGTTTTGGCATTCCTATCAATCTTTGGAGTATTACGACAATCCGCAGTATTGGTAGTTATTGGGGGGGTGGTAGTTCAATTTGAAGAGGATATCAACAATCTAAAGTCTTTCAAACAAGCTAAAGTTAGAGTGATTACAAGCTGTTTGGAGAGGATTAACACAACAATCTTTCTGGAACACAAAGGTAAGCATATTCCAGTTAGAGTCTGTGAAGAATTCCCTAGTTGTTTATTTCCAAGTCCTACTGAGAGCAGAGGTAGGGAACATGGTCAATTGCACTCCAATGGAAAAGAAGAGCCACCAGTTGTCTGGTAATGGTGGTTGCAGCAAGATTGTGGAGCAAGTTTCTTCAGAAAGAATTTGATGTGGCTAGTAGGGTATTGGAGTCTGTGATGGGTAGATCAGATGTGCAGGGTAGGGAAAATGATGGTAAGCATGCCAAAGTAGTGGTTGACATAGAGGGTAGCATGGGGACTGGCTCTGTAGGTGCATGTACCAAGGCGAAGGGGTTGGTGCAGGATGTTAACCCTCATCAGGTAATCATGAGTATAGTTCAAAATATGGATGAGGCTATGTGCAATATAGGGCTACTAAGGGAGTTGAGTAGGCCAGTGAATGCAAGGCCTAATATAAATTTGCAAGTCCTACTTGGAGGAGTGCAGGTGGGGCCTGAGCCCAGTGGATCTTATAAGGGGTTGGGGTCGAATTTGAGTGAGAGTGTGGCCCAGTCTTAACCTAGGCCAATTTTGGCCCAAACAATTCATAGAAGTATGGTCAAACGGATTGCGAAAGTGAGTAAATTCAAGGAAGTTGCAGTGCAGAGAGGGTGTAAGTCCTGGAAAAAGGGTATAGACCAAAGGAGAGGCATGGTCGGCAGACTTGGTTTCCAAAGGGGAGCCATCCTCAGAGCTTCATCAATAGCAGCAGCTTCTTCCATGACTATTTCCCAAAGTCAGGCTGTGAACAGAAGGAGGCACTTACTGGAGGAGGCTAAGTCAACAGTGAGGGTGGGCACTTTATTGGAATGGACTGCCAAAGAAAAGAGGAGGAGGTAGTGAGCAAAATTGTTGAGTTGAAGAGAATGATTTAAGCAGAATTGCAGGTGATGTAGGGGCAACCAGAGCCTAACTGGTTGCTAGCAGGGGATTGGGTGAAAGTTGTGAGTTTACCATGAAGATTTTATCATGGAACGTTAGAGGGCTGAGAAGGCCAGAAAAAAGGGGAAAAATTAAGAATTTGGTGAGGGGGAAGAGTGTTGATGTGCTCTTACTATAAGAAACTAAAAGAAGCTCTATGGATGAATATTTTGTGAGATCTATCTGGCCTTATGAAGGGATGGAATTTATGCTGGTAGATTCAGATGAGAGTGCTAGTGGTCTCTTGTGTATATGGAGGCCACATGTCTTTGAGCTCAAGGAACGCTGTTGTAGTAAAAATTTCATCATTCTATCAGGTACCTCATGTAATTCTTTTCAGTGTGTATTAGTGAATATCTATGCTCCAAATGAGGTTCTCAAGAGGAGACAATTATGGGACACTCTGGTGAATGTCTATCCAAATTTTCCAAATCCTTGGTGTGTGGAAGGGGATTTCAATGAAATTAGATACATGGGTGAGAGGAAAGTATGCTCTTCTAGAGAGAGGGGGACGAAGGACTTTAATGAGTTTGTAGAAAAGTTAGAACTGACTGATTTGCCTATGCTAGGTAGACAGTATACTTGGTGTAATGCACTGGATGGGGATAGGTGGAGTAGGATAGATAGATTCCTGCTAGATTTGAAGTGGATGAAAAAGTTTTCTTTTAAGAAATGGGGTTTACCTAGAACAATCTTAGATCACTGCCCCATTTTGCTAAAGGAGGATGATAGGGATTGGGGACCAAAGCCCTTCAAGTTTATTAATGCCTGGTTATCACATCCCTTCTTCATGTCTGAAGTCAAAAAGAGGTGGGAGGAAGCACAAGTTCAAGGGTAGGCAGGGTTTAGAGTCATGAGAAAGTTGAACATGCTTAGGAGTCATTTAAGGGTGTGGAATAAGGAAATGTTTGGCAACATTGACACTCTTCTAAAGTCAGCAGAGGAGGAGTTACATGAGTGGGATCTGAAGGCAGAGTCTAGGCCCCTTGATGAACAGGAATTAAGGAGTAGAAGAGAAGCTCGAAGCCAGGTGTGGCAACTAAGTAAGAGTAAGGAAATGTTGTGGCATTAAAAATCTAGACAGTTGTGGGCTTATACTGGTGATAAAAATACTAGATACTTTCTTATTATGGCTAGTAGAAGACAGAGAAAGAATATGTTAGACTCAATTCTGGTGGAAGATGTGAGCTTAGAGGATCCAGCTCAGGTGAAGCAAGAAGTGGTTAGGCATTTCAGTCAACTATTCTCTGAGAACTGGAACTCTAGGCCAAAAATCTTAGGCCCTTTTGCTGTTATTAGTTCTGTGGCTGCAAGAAATCTGGAAGCTGTGTTTTTTGAAGTTGAGATATAGGAAGCACTTCAGGATTGTGATGGGAATAATGCCCCAGGCCTAGATGGTTTTAACCTTACTTGCATTCAAAGGTGCTAGCATATATTGAAAGGGGAGATAATTCAATTGTTGCATGAGTTTCATTCAAATGGCAAGCTGTCCAAAGGGGTTAACAGTTCCTTCATTGTATTTATTCCTAAGAAGGATAATCCTATAGGTTTGGGGGACTACAGACCTATTAGCTTGGTAAGCTCTGTCTATAAGATCTTAGCAAAGGTGCTGTTCAATAGACTCAAGGGGGTCCTCCCATTTGTGATCAATGAGGTGCAAACAACTTTTGTGAGTGGTAGATACATTCTAGATGGTGTGCTAATAACAAATGAAGTTGTAAATGAATGGAAAAGATCAAGGAAGAAAGGTATCATACTTAAATTGGATTTTGAAAAAGCCTATGATTCCATTAATTGGGAATTTTTGTTGTCAATGTTGAACAACTTTGGATTTGGTGATAAATGGATTGGATGGATGAGGACTTGCATTTCTACAGCGATGGTATCTGTCTTGGTTAATGGTGCATCCACAGAGGAATTTCATCCACAGAAGGGGTTAAGGCAGTGAGATCCTCTTTTCTCATTTCTGTTCATTATTGTAGCTGAAGCTCTCAACTATTATTAGCAAGGGCAAAAGAGAAGGGCATGTTTAGAGGTGCCATAGTTGGATCAAATGAATTATGTATCTCATATCTCCAATTTGAAGATGAGAGTATTGTATTTTGTGAAGGTGATATGGAAAAAGTTTTGAACATGAAAAGGGTGTTGAGGTGCTTTGAAGTGATGTCCAGCTTAAAGATCAATTATCAGAAGAGTGTAGTATGTGGAGTGGGTTCCTATGAGGACCAAACTAAGGTATTTGCTCAGAGTTTGATCTGTCTGTCCAAAAAATTACCATTTAATTTTTTAGGGCTGCCACTAGGGGCCAATCCTAGGAGGATGAGCACATGGAATCCAGTAGTGGATAAGGTGAGAAAGAAGCTGTCTTTTTGGAAGATAAAGTTGCTGTCTTTTGCTGGGCAACTGACCTTGATTAAATCTGTACTCTCTAATCTGCCAATCTATTTTCTTTCAATCTTTAGGATGCCTAAGGGGGTTGTTAATGCTTTAGTTAAACTGCAATCCTCTTTTCTGTGGGGTGGATCTGAAATTAACAAGAAAGTGCACCTGGTTCATTGGGGGGAGGTTACCAAAAGCAAAAATCAAGGAGGTTTGGGAGTGAGAGACTTAGGTGAGGTGAATAACTGTATGTTGTTAAAGTGCTGGTGGAGATATGGGTCTGATGATAAAGCCCTGTGGAAATCTGTTGTATGCTCATGTAACAACCCTCACCACTGTTTACTGATAACACCTCTGATTAGTGCTAATCTATGATTAAGCACGATTAATTGACTGGCTGACTGAATTACTGAACTGATTGATTGATTGTACTAGTCGAATGTAATTCTATCTGTTTGACTGCTAAACTATCTGTTCGTGTTCATGCTTTAAACTGCAAATTGAAGGCCTTATCGGCGGCCGAATCCAAAATCGATTAATGTTTTATGTCAATTGGAATTAATATGATTTAATGGTATATTTAATTAAAATGTTATTTGGTATGGTTAAATTAGATCAAACAATGTAATTACAAAATTTTGGCCTTAATTACAACTTTGCCATGTTAGTGGCCTACTTTACACATCACTTGAGCTTCATTATAACATATTGAGCCTCTAGAGATAACATTTCATCAGCCCATTCTTGAGCTCATAGCCGATTAGAGAGAGAGAGAATTAGGAGAAATATTGATATCAACATTTCATCTTGAATTGCTTGGAGATTTGAAGAATCATAGAAGAATTGCAAACTTGAGCCTTTATACCTCAAATTGAAAGCATAAGGTAGAGGAACGATCTTCTTGAACTTACATTTAAGTTAGTTCTTACATGATTCATGTTATATTGAGGTTTAAAGTCAAGCTTTGGTCCAAAATGTTGAAGTGTAGCTTCTAGCATGCATACATGTATACATTGTTGAGTTTGGAGGTTTGATTTCATAGAAATCTTGCATGCATGTACATGTTTAAGTCCATGGTTTCACCATGTTTTAAGAAGAATTGGCTCAATTGAGCGAGTGTTTGAAGCTTTGAAATTGATTGAATTCATGGATATTGCATGTTCATCATGTTCTTGAAATTTGGTTTGAAATCATGTTTAATTGAACTACCTTTGGGCTTTGATTTCTCAAATTGATCTTTGAAACGTGTTATATTATGATTTTTGAAGTGTTTTCCAGAAAATTAGCCCAAAAGGATCGAATTTGGTGCATTAAAACTTGGTTTTGAGCTTGGGACTCAAATCTGGATTTTCCAGATTTTGGCCGTCCGCTCGAGCGGGGAAAGTGCCGCTCGAGCGGGGAATTCGAGCTCCCAGCATCTTGCATTGTTTTACAATCCGCTCGAGCGGAAGAACTCACGCTCGAGCGGAGCCCTTTGTTGCATGTCCGCTCGAGCGGGAAAAGTGGCGCTCGAGCGGGACCTCTGATTTTCTAAAATTCTGAAAAATGTTTTCTGAATACATCTTTGCATCCTCATCCCATCCTAAGCATTCTTAGGCCTAGTTTAAGACATCTTAATGAGGATATAGATGTAGAACCACACCAAGGCAAATTAGGGATTAAGTTATTATTTCCCAACTGTGTAGCTTAGTGTGTGTTCGTTTTGTAACTGTGTAGGGTTGGCATCCAAGGAGACGCTCTAGCTTTACTATAGCCCAGAACTCTGTGAGTAATAATTGTGTAAAGATATGTTCAACTGTGAATATTTCTGGCTGTTAAACTGAATTGCTTTCTAAACTGTTACTGTTAACTGAATGAATGTATGTCCTCTATTCTGAACTGTATTGTGGCATCCTTAACAACTACTGTTTACTGCTACTGCTACTGTTACAGAGATCTCTGTCGGTTCCCATGTTGGAACCACTACTGTTTACTGTTATGATGGCCATCATTCACTGTTTGGTCTGTTAAGACCCGGTCTTTTAAGACCTTCTGTTTACTGTACTGCTATGCTAATGGATGTACCACATATGACTGAATGACTGTTATGGCCTGAAATATGAGCCACAAACTGAATGACTGATATACTGATTGAAATGACTGTTTTCAATACTGAAAGGACATTCATTCTTAACCTCTTTATGCATTATGTTATTCACTGGGTTTTAGCTCACTGCTCATATATATATGTAGGTGTACAGGCACTGGACCGTTGCTAGAAGCGTCGGGGTAAACTCCAGTTTTGTCAAGCCAACCACTGTGCCTCACTGTGAGGTTCCGAGCCTGTCAAGCTATGGCTTGGGGGGTGTTTTAATTTCTCCATCTGTCTCTGTATCTGTTTTGTATAACTGTTTAGACTGTACTGTACTGTTTAATAAGGATTAGGTCCTTGTTCTGAATGATTGTAAATGTTGTATATACTGTTTTGTACTGTTCATGTATACATGTATGAAAAGTGTTAGGTTTTATTTCTTGGCAATCCCGTTTGACAAAACTCCTTTGAGTTGTAATTTTATTCGCATTTTTATTTCAGTAAGGCTATGAGTGTTTAGATGCGAATCCAACCCGAATTGTGCTTTTCAGAGAAGTTTGTGATGCCAATGTCTTCAAGATTGCCACTTCGCTGATTATGACGGGGATCGAGCTGCCCGGTCAGCTCGCGGGGGTCCAGGGGGCAGCGCCCCTTGGCAGGTCTGGGGCAGCGCCACGGCGGGGTCGAGGGGCAGCGCCCCCGAAGCAAAATGCAAAAATGCATTCAAAATTGCCTGTCCGCTCGAGTGGACATACCAGTGCTCGAGCGGAGAATCCCTGGTTCCAGCAGTTTTGGTCGCCTGCAAAAGTACTGAGATGTGTGATTTCGCGCTCGAGCGGGCGTTCTGGCGCTCGAGCGGACCTCTGTTATATCACGCGCATATTTTGCTGAAGCCGCTCGAGCGGGCTGTTGGGCGCTGTAGCGGAGATCGCAGGACAGATTCTATAAATTCGCGTGTTGGGTCAGATTTTAGGATTACTACTCCAGATCTTCTTTTTGGGTTCTAGGGTTTATATCTGGGGATACTTTGTGAGTTTTCTTTGATGTTTTATTGAGTATTCATCTCATGATTTAAAGAGAGTACATCAAAGGTTTTTGTTTGCTATACAAAAGAGAGAGTTGTTCTTCGGTGGATTCTGAAGAATTCGACCTGAAGCTTTGGTGGATTCCGGGGTGGCTCATCGTAAAGACAATTCCGAGGTGAAGATGGGGTTGGAAGAGGCACATAGAGGTTGGTTCAATTAGGCGTTGTGGATTCGCTAGGTAATTGAGAGTATACCTGTGTAATTCCTTTAAATCTTCTTAGTGGATTGTTCTTGTGGCTGTTGCCCGTGGTTTTTGATCACAGTTGGAGGTGTCCAATTGTGGTTTTTTCCACGTAAAATCGTTGTGTCTCTTTGTCTTGATTGTTTGATTGGGATTGTTATATTCTGCTTAAAATTGATACATAATCACAAATCAACATCTAGGGGATTTCTAGATTTTTCAAAAAGTCTTTTTGCATACAGACTGTCACAGCTCATTGAACATTGTTTATTTACTATATTGGCTTCCGCCATGCCCCTGTACTCTGTATTACTATATCACTGTTAAGCAGGCCTTCGGTAATCTCGGATTACTGGCCGGTTACGGTGTTAAACCCATAGGGGCGGGTTTGGGTCGTGACAGAATGGTATCAGAGCGATACTTAACCACGAGTTATACCGCACACACGTGTCCAAACGAGCTAAAGGATGTCCAAGAAAAGAAGTTAGGGCATTGTATGAACATGAGAAGTGTGTGTGGCCATGACTTGAATAAATATGCTAATGTGTTAATGTGTAACACAACATCATGGATTCGAATGACTTTCTTGTTGACCGGATCCCACAATCTATACCCAAATTCATCACATCTATAGCCAAGAAAAATACATTGTCTTGACTTACTATCAAGCTTGGACCTCTTATCTTTTGGAATGTGAACAAAAGCTCGGCAACCAAACACTCTCAAGTGCTCATAAGACACATCTTTGCCTGTCTAAACTCTTTCAGGAACATCACCATTCAAAGGATAGCAAGGAGACAAATTGATCACGTTAACAGTTGTACTCATTGCCTCACCCCAAAAGGATCTTGGCAATTTAGCTTGTGAAAGCAAACACCTTGTTCTTTCCACAATGGTGTGGTTCATCTTCTCGGCAACGCCATTTTGTTGAGGAGTCTTCTTAATTGTCTTTTGGTGCCGAATACCTTGGCTACGACAATACTCATCAAATGGCCCAATGTATTCACCACCATTGTCTGATCGGATGCACTTCAATTTCTGCCCTGTTTCTCTTTCAACCATGGCCTGAAAATGCTTAAATACTTCTAGAACTTGATCTTTAGTTTTTAGCATAAAAGCCCAAACTTTCCTTGAATAATCATCAATGAAGGTAACAAAATAAAGTTCACCACTATGTGTTCTAACTTTTAAAGGACCACAAACATCCGAATGAATCAACTCCAAAACATTTTCTTTTCTAGAAGCAACATTTTTGTGAAAAGAAACTCTATGTTGTTTGCCCGCCAAACAATGAACACAAGTTTTAAGATGTGTACCTTTCAAACTGGGTAGAAGCTCTTTCTTGAACAAAACTTGCAGCCCCTTTTCACTCATGTGCCCAAGTCGCCTGTGCCACAATTCAGTAGAAGTATCATCTTCAAGTGCATTGATAACACCTTTACAAATTTTTCCTTGCATCGAATAAAGTGTATGAGTCTTCTTGCTCTTAGCCACCACCAAAGAACCCTTTGTGAGCTTCCATATTCCATCACCAAATTTGTTGTTGAAGCCTTCATCATCTAGCTTCCCAGTAGAGATCAAATTGAGGCGAATATCGGGAACATGCCTCACATCTTTAAGCAACAACTTGCAGCCCAAATTTGTTTACAAGCAAACATCACCCATGCTAATAATCTTGGACAAACCTTCATTACCCATTCGAACAAAACCATAATCTTCTTCGGTGTAGGTAGTGAAGAAATCAATTCGAGAAGTCATATGAAAAGAAGCACTGAAATCAATCACCCAATTGCTCTCTTGACCCACAAAATTGATACAATCATCTTCACAAACGACCATGAGATCATTGGTAGTAACTATCGTTGTGTCTTCTTGCTTCTTATCCACACTTTTGTCATGCCTTTTCTCCTTATTCTTGAGCTTTCGGCATTCTCGCTTCATGTGCCCTTTCTCATGGCAATAATAGCACTCAATGTCTTTCTTTGAAAAAGAACCATCTTTTGATTTGTCATGGCTTTGATCATGACCATGAGGAGTCTTACTCCTCCCCCTTGTTTTACTTCGACCTCTCACAACAAATGCTTCTGAATGAGAGGAACCCGCTGATTTTCTTCTAGTTTCTTCATTCAACAGGCTACTAGTGACTTGGACCATTGTGACAACTCCATCGGGTGCCGAATTACTAACGGCCACTACCAAAGTCTTCCAATTTTCAGGCAAAGAACTAAGTAGCATCAAAGCTTGCAACTCATCATCAAAAACAATTTTCATAGAAGCAAGTTGGTTAACAATACTCTTTATTTCATTCAAATGTTCTGGAATAGAATTGTCTTCTTTATATTTTAAATTAACCAACTTATGAAACAGAAAAGCTTTATTTGTGGTTGATTTCCTATCTTAAAGGCCTTCTAATTTTTTTCATAAATCATGTGCTGAAGTTTCAATAGCAACATGATGAAATACACTGTCATCAATTCATTGATGGATAACACCAACGGCTTTTCAATTAAGCCTATTCCATTCATCATCTTTTATACCCTCAGGATTGCCATTATCACCCTCAATGGGTCCATACAAATCTTTACAAAATAATAGGTCCTCCATTGATTTACACAAATAAATAAACCCAATTAAACCGTAAGGCTCTGATACCAATTGTTAGGGAAAATATATGATTCCCCACAAGTAAATCAATCAATGGGAATAAAACTAATGCGGAAAAATTAAATAAAAAGCAACACAAGAATTTTACGTGGTTCCCTCAATGTGAGGTACGTTCACGGGATTGAAATCTGATTCCACTATTAGCCAAATAGTTTTCAAACGATTACAAACGAGACACGAATGGTCTCACAAAACCACCCTTAGGTGAATTCCAAATAATCACAAATAAATAAGAGGAAAGACCTCACCAAATAGAAAAACCAAAATCTTCAAAACCAAAGTTGTAGAAGATCCAAAATAACGAACCAAGTTATGCTTCAAAGCACAAACCCAATGAAGACAAAACAATCTGTAGCCGTCGTTATTCACCAAGCAAATTCACTGTATCAGGAAGCACTAATCTCACCAATAATTAATGATAACCCAATGGATGCTCACCTTTGAAAACAAACCAAAAAACAATAAGGCAGTCGTACAGCCCCTATTCCACCGAATTGAATTGGCGAAATTCCTCTGCCACACCTCACGGAAACATCAAAAATGATTTGTGCCTCAAATCATTTTACCCTGAATGCCCCTAATGCCCAAAACGACGTCGTTTTGGGCATTAGGCTTTTTTTTTCTTTTTCTTTTCTTTTTTCCTGCCATTGTCGACCTGCAGAGGAGAGAAGAGAGAGAGGGAGAGAGAGAGGGAGAGAAAGAGGGAGAGGGAGAGGTCGCGGTTGCCGTCGTCTCCGATCCGTCGCCGATCCGATCGCCGATCGCCGCTCGCCGCCTCTGCTCGTCGCCTCTGCCATCGCCGATCTCTACATCCAGCCCATTTTTTAGGCCCCCTCCAGTTCCCTTCACCCTCCCCCTCATCCTCCTCCTCCTTCGTCTTCGTCTTCGTCTTCCTGGTTCTGCTGAAAAAATAAAAAAATAAAAAAAATTCAAACCACGAAACGACGTCGTTTCGTGGTTTCGGGGCATTAGGGGCACCCGGATTCGGGCTCTCAATCAGTTCTCCGGAAACATATATATATATATATATATATATGATTAAATCTTTGGTTTGTTTTATCAAAATCCTAGTTGTATCCAAATTTAATTGGGTCACCACAAAATTAGGTATAATATATAAAAATATATTATAACTAATACCAAATCAAATTAAACTCTTTTAATAAACCAATTGGGTCCCACACTCCAACAAAGAGATATACCCCAACACTACAAACACATATACAAGGACTTCCCCACCTCAATTACTTACCTAATTTGATTTCACCTATTTCCAAACAGTTCCAAAATCTCTGTTTGTCCACGTGTTTTTGCTAAATTTCCTCTGTTTTGAATGAAACCACTAATTCTCGACTCGTCCTTCGTCTCCCCTACTTAGCCCCCTGGGCTCTAGATGACCAAACCGCTGAGGTTTTTGAAACTCGGCTCTTTTAACCTTCAGTGCTTTGTTATCACACCACAAACCATCTGCCTTCTGAATCGCCATCTGTGCAGCCACCTCACAATCGTATCTTACAAACCTAAATCTAGATCTTGAGCTTTCCTTCTCTTCCCTGGAATGAACACATCCTTTACCAGACCAAACTTTCGAAAAAGGTTGAACAAACCTTTAGGATCCATTGAGTCTGGGATGTTATCTACGAATATGGTGACCAACACTGCCTCCTTGAGATATCCAAGCTGGCTTCCCAACTTTCTCCTGCGTATCACTAGGTTCCAACCTCCTCACTCCATCTTATCACTGGGTTCCAAAGCCCCTACAAGAAATTAATGTACTTACCTATCACAAAAACATAATTTTTCTAATTGTAATTTTAAAAGTGCATACTATAACTTTGCTATCCATAATTTTTACTACAAAAAAATATGACTTTTCTTTGATAGCTTTCACATCATATACACAGTTCAGATGAAAGCATCAACTGTAAATTAATTAACGAAAATCATATCGTAAGTCAATTTCCTTCAACTTGTTGAAAAATATTTTACCCCAATTTTATGCTACTAGACACAAAAAATTAGTAAATGTTCAAACAAATGGAGCCTTATTGTGTTTTTGTTGGAAAAATTCGTCTTGAATTCTTCACTTTGCGATTTTCAGGTCATCGAAAATTGGCAATCACTCTGTCTATGTAACCAGAAAAAGATTTCCTTCAAGTCGCGTTACTTAGTCACTTTCCTAAATACAATATTTGCATCTACCAATAAGTGTGCAGAGGGTTATAGCAAATTTACCTCAAGGATACAATGAAATTGATCTAAGGATCAAGTTTACTGGCCTCTACACTGATTATCAAGATCAAAATACACTTGATATGATCAAGAAAATCAAGACACTTATTATGAAATCTGTAGAAAATGAGTATTAGTAAGGCAGAAAGTTACTTAAAAAATTCTTGATCGAAAACTCTAAATCAAAGAGCGAAAGAATTGCAAGAACGCTTTTAAGAATTTTTGGATGATGGAAATGGCGGGATTCACAACCAATTTATAAGTCTTGATGCACCTGATGAAGTGGGTCATGTCCCTTGATTACATCTGATCAGGTTTGACCATTGGATTGTGCAAATAGGAAATCGCCCTCATGGCGCCTTGCTCCGATTCGTTCATGCAAGGTGTGCCATCAAAGCGCAACCCACTACCTACGCCATGCGCTCGTGTGTAAATGGTGCACCATCCTTACGATGTGTGTGCATGTACATATAGTGCTTTCTTGAATGAACTTCCATTTTTAATTTTATGCAACTTCCATTTTTATTTTTATTCGACTTCCAGTTTTATTCATTTTCCTTTTTTATTTAATTTTTAAATAGATCGTTAAGGTATAGTAGTTTCTCTAATGAACTTCCATTGTTAATTTTATGCAACTTGCATTTTTAGTTTTATTCAACTTCTATTTTTATTCAATTTCAGTTTTATTGAACTTCATTTTTTATTTAATTTCCAAATAGATCGTTAAGTTGTAGTGGTTTCTTGAATGAACTTCCATATTTATTTTTCTTCAATTTCTTTTTCTATTCAATTTCCTTTTTTTTTAATTTTCAAATAGATCGTTAAGGTATAGTGGTTTCTTGAATGAACTTCAATTTTTAATTTTATGCAACTTCCATTTTTATTTTTATTCAACTTTTTTATTCGACTTCCATTTTTATTCATTTTCCTTTTTTAATTCAATTTCCATTTTTATTTAGTTTCCAAATAGATCGTTAAGGTATAGTGTGTTCTCTAATGAACTTCCATTATTACTTTTATGCAACTTCCATTTTTATTCTATTTCATTTTTATTCAACTTTCTTTTTCATTTAATTTCCAAATAGATCGTTAAGTTGTAGTGTTTTCTTGAATGAACTTCCATTTTTATTTTTATTCGACTCCCAGTTTTATTCATTTTCCATTTTTCATTCAATTTCATTTTTTATTTAATTTCCAAATAGATCGTTAAGGTATAGTAGTTTCTCTAATGAACTTCCATTGTTAATTTTATGCAACTTTTGTAACGCCCTCAAAATTATAACATTAACCCATCAATATAGACATGCATTGATATATAAAAGTTCCACATTCTTCTATTCATCAGAGTTTCATTACAAAAAGTATTACATGTTAACGACAAAAGCAAATGCCCTAAAGGCTTACAACTTTCCAAGTTAACACTTGGTTACAACAAAAGAGTACTAACTCATTTACACATTAAGCCCTTGGCTTGAATTTACATGTAATACATCAAAAGAACTATGTACAACATTTAAAAGATGTGGCTCGCATCGGTAGATCCTCCCAAACCATACTTCTTCTTCAGGAAGGTGGCAATGCTTACCATGATAGCCTGAAAATGATATTCCCATTAATAGGGAGCACGAGAGCCACAGCACCCCCACAGAAAGAGAAATATAGCTAAAAACTCAACTATGAATGAATCGTATCCATACAAGATAGCTAATTTCATCAGGATGGCCAATACCGATACATCCACATATATCTCATCACAATTTCATAACATACAAGTCTATGTTACTTTTCATTCTCCAACTTTATTTAGTAGATAAGCATATTAGCTATATCAACATATCACGCATCAACAGATAACATATAAGCTATATCCACACTTCACTAGACAAGCATATGAGCTGTATCTACACTTCTCAAAGATAAGCCTATGAGTTGTATCTTCACTTTTCTAGACAAGCATATGAGCTGTATCTACGGAGTTCATCCCCCATCTCCTCCCAACACTATCCGGTTTAGAGGTACATCCCTTATCTTCCCCTAAACCGCGGAGTACATCCCCCATCTCCTCCTCTATACACAATGCATATAAACACAAAGGTTCTATACACAATCAATCAATACATAAAATTAATGTATTCAATCCACCGTCATGCTCTATGACACATTCAATCGATTAGTTTTAGTTTGCCTAATCATCATGCATTGTCTACAACAATCATGACTATCCTCCACTGATAGTCCAAAGCAGTTATTTCTAAGCAGAAAATAAATGCACAAATGGATATTAAATCAACATTCCAACTAGGTGAGTGATAAATAATCCTACTACACCCTTTTTATCCCGTGACTTTCCAAATCAATTCCTAATTTCTCATAATTAATTATGCAAGTTAATTAACCAATGTAATTAGGGCATTTTCCATAATTTACATTACAACCCTTAGGTTCCATTTTCATTAATGTCTTAACATTAATTTCACATTTTCCATGCCAAACATGCATCTAGGTTTGATATAGTTAAAACCCCAACTCTTGTAAATTTACACAAAAGCCCCCAAACTTTCACAAATTACTAAACCAACCCCAACATCTCAAAATACTAAAATTTAAAGACAAAGCTCATAAAGAGGAGTAGGATATCCCTACCTCTAAGTTTGAGCTCCAATGGAGATGAAGACCAAAACCAAAATGCTTCAAATTCCGAAATTTTCAGATTAAAATGTAGCCCTCGACGATCAACACAACTTTCGTAAAGACCAAAAGTGAGCAAACAACTCCTACTAGATCAAATCTAAGAGAGAAGGGCCGGTTTTAGAGTGAGAAGCTCTGAAAATGGTTTTTTTGAAAAGCAAAAGAGAGAAAAGATCTTGAAAAAGTGATCCAAAAGTCGGATCTCGAATTTATATAAAAGTCGCCCCGCTCGAGCATCAAACTCCCCGCTCGAGCGTCACTCACAGACTCCTGCTCGAGCGTCAACAATCCCGCTCGAGCGGCGGATACACACTCCCAGAACTTTTGCAGACAGGTCTCCCGCTCGAGCTTCCAACTTCCCGCTCGAGCGGTACTCACACAATCCCGCTCGAGCGGCCAATCCCACGCTCGAGCGTCGAACACTGCACAGGAAATACTGGATGGGTGAAACTCCCGCTCAAGCGGACATGTCAAAATCTGGGCAACTAGTTTTGGTTTCTAATCTCAACCAACCTGTAACAAATCTGCCCAACACATCCTATAACTCAAATACAAAGTAAGAAAGGATGTACACTAGGTAATAATCAACTACTATCATCCACGGACACATGTCCGGATCACTGTACAACAAGGGTAAACCCGGGATCGCTATAGCTATCTCTTCTGCTGCAGCTCCACACACCGACCATCACCCACACCTACACCCACATCCACTGCAGCTCTACACAGATCATCACCCGAAGACAGATCAACACCCACACCCACTGCAGCTCCACACACCAACCAAAACACCGACCAACTGCTGGGACACCTCCATACATTTAGAAGAAGATCACCCCTCAAACTCTCACCCGAAGAGGAGCGCTCGAATGAAAACTAGACAGATCTGGATCGACTTCAACACCCATGTTTCCGCCCAAACAAAGCATCGAAACTTCTCCACCAACCTGAACCAGAGTTCACCCCTCAAGCTCTTACTCGCAAAAGCGCGCACGAATGAAGATCCTGGACATCCCCTGATGAGTACTAATTGTTTACATTGACATTTTGTTGAGTACTAATTAATTGTTTCCTATCATTTCAAAAAAATTAATTGTTTCTTAGAATCAAATGAAATAAAGATTAATGATTCATCCACCGAATTTGTTCAAATGAGACTCCAGAAGAGTTTTTCGTGAGTTTCTAAAGAAGTGGGAGACTCTTCTAAAAAAAAAAAGTCTCATTCAAACAAATTCGAATTAAATAAATTCGGTAAATGAAATGATACTGTGAATTAAAATTACTAATACGCTTTTTTGGCTCTCCAATGCATACCCACTACATTTTATTTGTCACAACTCAAACTGAAAATATATAAATTTATATAAGAGTTTTATTATCCAATAATTTTATAGATACAAATTTAACTATACAACTAGTAATAAAAATAAAAATAAAAATAGATTGACAATAAAAAAATATCTCAAAAATTTAATCAGAAAGTAGATGTGTGAGCTAGATATAATTATTGTATATTGAAACCTACACATAATTAATCTCAACCATTCATTGTTCTGTTGTTTTGATTATTTTTTTTTCTAAATCCTTTAACATTGCTAAAAAACCAAGAGAGAAATACTAAAGTCTTGTTTGTTTGACTCTTTGGCCCCGTTTGTTTTCAGAGGTAGAATGAAGGGGATTCATAATGAGGAGATTAATAGTGAAAGGATTGATAGTGAGGGGATTAAGTAAAATTATGTTTGTTTTGATAATAGTTGTTAGTGTAAGGATTGTTAAATTATTTTTATATAAAATAAATATAAAATAATAAAACAAATAAAAAATACAAAAACATTAAAAATTACTGTTCAAAAAAAATACCCAACATGTAAAAAAAATTTTAAAAAATAAAAAATTTCCTTAAAAAAATAAAACAAATAAAACAGTGATTTTTACTTTACAAAAAATTAAACATTAATGTTTAAAAAAAAATGCCCAAAATGTAATAAATAAATAAATAAAATAAAAAATTTATAATCCTTGATACTATTTTTCTAATATTATCTCTACCTCCTCCATCTCAATCCCCTTTCCAAGGCCTATCCTAATACCAAGGGATGAAGAGTCCTCTCCTCATCTCTCAAAATAAACACCCTATATAGTAAGTTCCATCTCACAATCAACCACAATTCCCTCCCTATAACCCCAAACAAACGGGGGCTTTAGAAAGGGAGATTGGACTAATAATTCGTATGACCCACTTAAAGAGTGTTTGATTGGGTACAGGAGTGAGGAAATTAACTATCCAATCAGACTAGTAATCCCCATGTGATAAGACTAACAAAGCTATGGAATGGTTGGGATTATAAATTGAGTGAGGAGATTAGTGAATTTTTAAATGATTTTTAAGCAAAAATTATATTTTTTAGAACAAAAAAATAATTATAATATTAAAAAAATACAAAAAATTAAAAAATTATTAATTTTATAAATTAATACTATTTATAGTATTACTAATTCAGTAGTGTACAAACAAACACTTTTTATTCTATATCTCCAACTTAATCCCACTACACTAATAATTTTATTACTTAATCTCACCATACATTTAATCATCTGTACCTTATGGAGCCAAACAAACCTGGACTAAGGTCTCGTTTGGGAACATGTTTTTTTAGTAATTTTTTTGACTTTTTGGCTAAAATGTGATGTGAAAAAAACTAATATGTTTGGGACGACTTTTTGACTTTTTACGAAAAGATGTACATAAAATAGAGAGAAAAGAGAATCTTTGACTTTTTGGTATAGGTTGTTGGCTTTTTGATTTTTTTAATAACTTATTGACTAAAAGAGACACTTGCCAAACGAAGCCTAAGTACACAAAGGGTATTGTGCAGAGAATGCATAAGTCTCTCACATAAAGGTGGAGCCCACATGGACCCCACATGTGTAAGCCCCACTCTCATGTTAAAGAGTTGTGCATTGTGTGCACAATACCTTCTCTTTGCACCAGTAGAGCTCAAACTAAAATTGAAACAATCTGAATAAAATAGTTCTATAATGAGGTCTCACCACCTTTCATAAACAATTTTATAAGTTTTTAATTGGTATTTTTTTTTTCAATGAATTTTTTAATATTTTAATCATTTTTTTTTTAAACTTTCAGATCCATTTAATCTACATACACTTAAAAAAAAAATTATGTGGTTAAATTTATAATTAGATTTAGGGGTAATTTCAAAAAAAAAAAAAAAATCTCCGGGTGTGACTATTGTAGCAAAATAAATCATGAGTTTCTAATGTTAGTAATTTAAATCAAAATTTTTTTATTTATTTTCAATCTAAACTATCTTCTTATTTTTGCTAGGTTAAAACAGGAAAAAAAAAATAGTTTAGTCATTAAACTAAATGAAAAATATATTTTAAACATTTTATGTATCCTTACATTGAATTTAGGAGAATTAATTTTTGCAAAAATAAATAAATGTTATAAATTAAAATCATAAATTTTTTCACTAATGTGTAACAATTTTTAAAATAATACCTGAATGGTAATATTTCCTTGAATTTAATAGCTAAAATATTATTTTTGTGTTAGTTTTACTCAAGTAGATGATTTATATTGAAAATAAATAAATAAAAAATAAATTTAAATTGACAAAATTAAAATTAAAAATTATTTTTTTTTATAATAGTCAAGCTTTGAGATTTATTTTTGTAATTACCTTTAGAATTAGCCTTCGTTTGAGAAGAATCTTTTAGTTTGATTTTTTAACTTTTTAATTATGAATGCTTCCATTTAGTGAAAGGAAAATGTTGTAATATAAAAAATCATGAAAACTTAGTTGTGCTGTAAAATTAAATGACAAACTCACATTCTTTTGAAGTGGTTTTCAATCGTTATTTATTTTTATTTGAAAATGAAATTACATGTCTTTAATTACGGTGAAACATTTATGATCACCGTTGAAAAATAACAATATTTGATTTTGTAATTAATTTGATAAACTCGAGTTTACTATTGACATACCGCAATTAAGAAAAATTATGAGTGCTTCCATTTAATGAAAGAAAAATGTTGTAATATAAAAATTAATGAATGTAACATTAATAATGGATTGAAACTAGTCATGTTGTAAAATTAAATGACAAACTCACATTCTTTTGAAACGGTTGTAAACCGTTATTCATTTTTATCTGAAAATGAAATTTCGTATCTTAAATTACAGTGAAACATTTATGATCATCATTGAAGAATAACGTAAATATTTGATTTCGAAATCAATTTGACTATAAGATGAGAAAAAATTATTACATTAGCAACAATATTTGGCATTTTATTAGTCACAACAAATTGATTATCTTCATCTTGTTTTTAATTCCCTTATACAAAGAGAAGAAAAATGATTCACCTACATGTTGAAGTTTTTGGGTCTTGTTAAGGGATACATTCTGATTTTAAGATCATTTTTATCGCAATAAGAAAGGTTAAATATATTACTTAAAATGTTGTCTTTTTTATTTTAAGTTACCCACCTTAAAAAATTATAAAATATTGTAATTCGTTGTTAAGAAATGCTATTGGATTAAGAAAAACACAGACAGTACGATTAGAGACACAATCTATTGCATTTTTTTTTTTTATTATCTACTCAAAATGATATTGAGACCTTCACCGTGATCATGTGTAAGCCACACTTTCATTGTAAATAATAAAAATATGATAAAAAATTATTTATTTGTCACAACTCAAACGGAAAATATATAAATATATATAAGAGTTTTATTATCCAATAATTTTATAGATACAAATTTAACTACACAACTAGTAATAAATAAAAAAATATAAAAATAGAAAGACAATAAAAAATATCTCAAAAATTTAATCAGAAAGTAGATGTGTGACCTAGATATAATAAATGTATATTGAAACCTACACACATAATTAATCTCAACCATTCATTGCTCTATGTTGTTTTGATTTTTTTTTTTTTTTCCTAAATCCTTTAACATTGCTAAAAAAAATATTAGGTTATGTTTGTTTGACTGTTTAGGAAGGAGAATTGGACTAATAATTCGTAGGACCCACTTAAAGAGTGTTTGATTGGGTACACGAGTGAGGGAATTAATTTTTCCCTTGGACTAGTAATCCCCCATGTGATAGGACTAACA
>NW_021033513.1:0-14628 GCF_004153795.1 Camellia sinensis
CAATTTAATTCAGAGCGGCGGTAAATACAACTCAGATAATCCCTAAGTTGGTGTCTGCAAGTAGGCATAACTAGCACTATCAAAACTCCACTTTACAGATTGCTAACCGGAAGAGAAATGGTACCTCCTCCACACGTGTTTTCGGTCTTTCACCCCAGGCACTCCAGCCAACTTAATCAATCTCATCTACACCTCTCATCCGGTCTTAACAATGTATTTACCCCAAAACATTTCAATAATTCCCATTTCAAAATATTCTTTTCTCAATGTAAACTTTTCCAAACTCAATTCAAAATGTATAAGAAAAATGTTTGGGGGCCCTAATTCTGTGGCTCAAATGTGGCTCAAATGGCCAAAACGACGTCGTTTTGGCCATTTTGATGTTGTTTTGTACTCAAAACGACGTCGTTTTGGCCATTTGAGCCACATTTGAGCCACAGAATTTGGGCCCTCTACCATTGCTCAATGTATAATTATCAATCGAATGAGTATGTAATGCAATAATTAACAATGCCTGATAACATTTCTTCACTTTTAAGTATCTCAACAATAATACCATAATAAAACAAAGCTTCCATCTCTCCCTTCAATGCTATTACACACAATAGCCACATATGCATTTAATTCCATCAAATGATAGCAATGTTGCCATATTTCGAACTTCTCCTAACAATTTAGTCATTAAAAAAAAAACATAACAATATCTTAGCACAACAATTTCCAACATCACCGCTTCTCATATTTCATGAAATCCATCATTTGTGTATCTATTTATATACACATATACATATATATATATATATCGATGAGATATTTCCAATCAATAAGCATTTTGGCACAAAAGGGGTAAAATAATGACAATGTTGTCTATGAGTTCTCAACAACCTTTCATATCCCAAAACCCTAGTTGTTCCTCACCATAACCATGCACATTCAAATCTCTTGAAATGAGTTTTCTTCAAAAAAGTTTCTTTTTCTCAATCAATGTAGTTCAAAATTTCCAAGAGATCATTTTTAAAAGAAACTAGGTGAAGGAAAAAAAAAATCCCCAAACATCCACATTCTTGAGCCAAAATCAAATGTCAACATTTACAATGAAAATTTTTTGAAAATCACAAAATCTAGCAAAAATATATATATAACTTCAAGAATAATCCCTACCTCAAGTTTGGAGAAGAAAATGGAATGAAACCCCCAAGATCAACGGTGCCAAAATCCAATCTCCACCGCACACAACGTAGCCCTAGCTTAGCTCTCCAATATTTGTGAAGAATGTTGGGTCAAAATCCTAATGGATTGCAAGAGATCAAATGTTTTAGGAGATTTGGTGTAGGAGAGGAAATGATTTTTAGAGAGAGGGAGAGATGTGTAAAAAGTGATACACATAGCCCAAAAAGAAAGAAAAATAGAGTTTTTGACTTAGCCCATTCCGCACGTGCGACACTTGCCCCCGTACGTACGGAGCGTGCTTCTCGCACGTGCAGCATTAATCCCCACATGTGCGGCACTCTCCCGCACCTCCCCTCCGCACATGCCTTTTAAGCAGAGTGCAACGCAGAAACTCCCCTGTTTCCCGCACGTGCGGCCTAAGGCCCCGCATGTGCGCGGCCCACGTTCAGCCCTCCAGCCTAGAAAATCTCCAACTCAACCCCCGGGCACTAAGGATTCCAACTCGCACCTTCCGCAACACGTGAAACTTGGCATAGCAATAAATAAGAATTCAAATTTTTTATAAGGAGTTTGAAAACAACAATCCAGCAGTCAAACCAAAACAACAATCTGACGCTATAACAATTGTTAAACCGAGGTTAAACAAAGAGGAACAAATGAATAACATGACCGGTCATCATAGTTGTTGCCCAACATTAGTATCCATTTTGTGACCCAACTAGTTGGTTTATTCAAACATCATTATATACATATTTATTTGTATATATTAAGCACATGGAAGATTTAGACCTTTGTAAGTCTCATCTTTTGATGATGGAGTTGATGACCATATTAGTGGCCATATGTTTTCAACCTTTGTAACTCTAGCCCTAATGGCTAGAGTTGATGGCCTTGGTTAATAGCATTTGATGGCCCTATTGATGCATAACCTTCATGGCTAGAGATTCCCTTACTTGTTTAAATAGAGGTGTTTCCCCTCCAACTGGGTAGGATAATTTTGGAGAGATTTTTGATGGAAAATGGAGATGGTGTTTTGATATAGAGTTGGAGATGGTTTTTACACCAAAGAAAAATTTCCTATGTTCTTTTGCTAGTCCCTTCTTTGGTTCTTGTTAGACAGAGTGAAACCATTATCAAGTTCACCAAATCTATTCAAAAGGTGCTTCTGCATTAGCTGGTTTCTATCGTCGTATCCTGAAAGACAGACGGCGGCTTACCTTCAGCATTCATCAAGAGGCAGTGAATTTGTTTTAAGGAAACTGTGGTATTACACAGGTTTCGGTTTGCTTCATTTTTCTAGTTTTATTTTATTACGAATTTTTATAAATTCCAGTATGTTCTTATTCTGAAATTCAAAATGGTTGTTTAATATGAATCTATTTATTTTGTTTGATTTACACAATTTGTACAACAATCTTAAAACACTTAAATATACTTTCCCATGAATCATGAATTAGGAGTTATAGGTTCATATCACTTGGAAAATATTAATCTATTCAGAAGATGCTTCTGCATTAGCTAGTTTCGATCGTCGTATCCTAAAAGACAAACAGCGGCTTACCTTCAGCATTCATCGAGAGGCAGTGAATTTGTTTTAAGGAAACTGTGGTATCACACAGGTTTCGGTTTGCTTCATTTTTCTAGTTTTATTTTATTACAAATTTTTATAAATTCCAGTATGTTCTTATTCTGAAATTCAAAATGGTTGTTTAATATGAATCTATTTATTTTGTTTGATTTACACAATTTGTACAACAATCTTAAAACATTTAAATATACTTTCCCATGAATCATGAATTAGGAGTTATAGATTCATATCACTTGGAAAATATTATATGTTGCTGGTTATTTGCTGTAGGTCATAATTTTTTTTTTTTATTATTGTTTAGAAGGGGTTTGCCCACTATTCTGTGTTATACTCACCAACATGATTAATTGCTTACTGCTTGTGATTCCGGAAAATAAGAATCCAATTTTTTTTTTTTCCTTCCAAGATGTTCACTGTAAATTGCTATGGTTACAAATTCAATTTGGTTGATCTATTAGAGGCTACTGTTGGAGTATTTTAAAATAGTTGATAATTTTATAGTAGGCAATTGTTGGTCTTATATATTAATATATAGGCATGATGATATTTGCTTTCCCAGCCAATTGTAGCCCACTATGTACATGATATTTGTTTAGACATTCAATTTAATTTACTACTATTTCATATGTCAATTAATATATGAAACGGTATTAGAATACGTTTAGATCTCTAAGTAAAATTTGCATATTGATTGTTTTAGTATAATTTTATGTTATGAGGATGATTTATAATTTCTTACCATGCTTTGTATGTCTTATTATGTTATAATTTTATAATATTGTTGGCTTTTTGGCTTTTCGAAGGGTATTTTGTGAATGTGAGCGTGCCAGCAAGGATCAATCAGTCCTTACAGAAATTATAATTGCCAACCAATTATCAGACGATTGTGTTTTAGTTCTTTTCAGCCTCAATGAAGAGGACTTTTACTGGTGGCTTGACTTAGGAGAAATTAAGAGAAATAACAGTAATATGAAGAACAATTGAAGTATTTCATAAAAATGAACACTTACAATGGTCCGAACTCAGCCTCGGAGAGGTTTACAACAGCAATCTACTTGAATCTACTTGAAGCTACTCCTATGAATCGAAGTGCAGTACGAGTATTTAAAGTGCAGGTATTTAAAGAACAGGTATTTAAAGACTGGAAATGTAAATGACTGGAAAGAAAATATATGAAGTAAATGACTGGTTTGTATGATCTGAGTCCTCCCTCTTTCTGGGGGCTACCCTGCTATTTATACTCGTCAGTGATGACCTTCGAACTGCACTTCGAACTGTCGAACTGCTCCTCCATGATCGCTGGTCATGCTTCCTTACAAGTAGCTCCATTACGCCATTACTGGCAGTTGAGCTTCCCTCTTGTACTTAGATTTGAATATGAGTAACCGTTTGAAGACACGTCATCTTGCATCCCGTTATTTGATCTAGTGTTACTCGGATCATGTGAGGACCAATGTTTATTGTCACGTGTACGATCAGGATTAAAGGCTTGAATAACCTTCCTTTATTACCCTTACTATGCCACGTGTCGAACTGTAACTGGCTTTTACAAAATATGTAGCCAACAAATATAATGTGTATGATCATGAGTGTTTAAGTTTTAGTTAAAATGCACGTGCTAATTAGTTGCTACTTTCTAATACATGTTCATGATTTTCTAGATCCTAGTTTAATTCACACGTTTATTATTTTCTAAAATTTTAAGGTAATTTACATGTTCTTTATTTTCTACATAGGTTACATGCTTATTTTTCTAGGATTATTTGCATGATTTTAATTGCAAGAGTTATTTGTATGTTTATTGTTAAATAAATATTTGTATGTTTATTGTTAAATAAATTCATATGTAACTCTTGCCTATTAAACTTTAATTTAAGGTTTAGTAACTTGTCTAATTTATTTGCATGTTGATTATGTAATAATTGATATATAACTCATGGTAATAAGTTTTAATTTAATTTAATTGTGGAGTTATAAATTTTAATTTTGTAACTTGTCTATATTTATCTACTTGTTTATTTTGTAAATTAAATTGTTGTGTAATAATTTCCTATAACTCTTGCCATTTAAATTTTAATTTAATTTTTAGAGTTATAAGGTTTGTAATTTATTTGGGAGTTATAAGCTATTAAATGAATTTATTATTTTTACAGTTTCTTTAGATTATTTGTTGTATATTTTGTTGTGGTTTTCTGCTAACCTTTTTTCAGGAATACCTATGCGAAAGGGAATGGAAACAAAAATACAAATTCAAATGAATAGTCTTTGGGATGTACAAACAAAAAGTATGAACAACTAACCTTTGTGATGAACAGGAATAATTAAGCGTGGAAAGGAATTTTATGGATTAGGAGTGAAGCAATTTTTTGCTTGGGTTTAGTTGGTTTTTACCAATTGTGTAAAAGCAAGTTTATTTGCTTATATTGTTAGAAGCATTTTATTTGCTTATTCATTATTGTAGCAAATTTATTTAATTATTTATTTTTTACATTGCTTGTAATTTGGTTAGCAATTTTTAAATTGCTTGTAAGTTTGGAACTTGGCTTGATTTTCTGTAATAGAAACCAAAGTGTTTAGCTTTGGCTAAAAAGTATTTCTTATTTGTTCAAAAATGACAACTAAGACGGATTTGGTTTCAAACCTTTGGGGTTTGAGGAAGTCTTTGGGTTTAATCATTTTATTCCCAAAGACCAAGTTTGGAGAAAATCTTTGGTTATAATCTGATTATTTCCAAAGTGTTTTGGTTTTGAGAAAAGAAACCAAATTTTAGCATTAGCTAAAATATTTCTGATTTTATTTAGAAATAATGGGTTTAGTTCCCGGAGTACCGGTTAACTTTTATGAATAATGTAATTCTGATAGCAATTTTTAATTGCTCATTGTAAACGTGGTTTGTTTTAACCTAATTTATCCCCTGAAAAACTTAATTCTAAATTTGTTTCTCATGGATTAGGAGTCAACATGCTTTTGAAAGTTTTGTCTAAGGTTAACTGAGTCTTAAGTGGGACCGGTGTGACCCCTCTAATCTTCCTGGAAACTTTCCTAACCATGTTCGATTCTAGGGTAAGTGGTGAGATCAATTTTGAATTAAATTTCAGACTTTGAGGTTTTCTAGTATTAAGTTTAATTTCTGGAAACACAAACAGTGAAATTCTGTTGTGATTTTTCAAAAATGACTTCAAGAGGTGACAATAGAAATGTTGTTCCACCTGAAAACCTTAAAATCTTAGAGGAAGATCTAAAGAGATCAAATGTGATTAAAGGAAATCATAAGATTGCATCTCTGAATTTATCATAGGCAATTAGTATGTTATCTTTGTGTCAATTATAGCATGTATGATTGCTATGTGACTTTGCTTGAAAGTAAAGATGAGACAATCCGTTAGGGTGAGTGAATGTATTTTTTGAATTTTTATAATTGTAAATGTATTCTTAAATTTGTGGTTCCTAGTGAGTACAAGATCACTGATCACAGAGATAGAAAACTGGTGGGTCTTAGGAGGTGTTAGACCACTGGTTACACAGTTATGAGATTGTGGTTCCTAGTGGTAAATAGATTACTGGTCATATGTTAAGACATGATGGTTCCTAGCAGTAAAAGAGTCTACTGATCATATGTCAAGATGATGATTCCTAATAATGAAATGGTCTACTAATCCTATGTCAAAGACTTTGTGATTCCTAGTAGTGGAGTGACTACTGACCACAAGTCAAAACACTGTGATTCATAGTAGTGGAAAGTCTACTGACCACATGATGAGAAATGAGTGATTCCTAGTGATAAGACTAATGGCCATGTTATGAAGTTCTGAATAGTAGACTATTGATTACTAAGTTTGTGATTCCAAATAGTAAGGCTATTTGTTATGACCCAATCCCAGGGGCTTAGGGTTGGAATCGCAACCTACTAAATAATTTCTAACCGTAACAAATTAAGTGACGCAAGCGGGGGAAAAATGGAAGGAAGAAAATAAATAAACATAAAATTAACTTCATTTGACTATTTTGATAAAATAAAGTACATCTATAGGGCTTTTATTTATTTATTTTTATTCAGCGACCGACCCTCAATAAAAAACAAAAGGAAGAAAATGAAAGGAAAAAAAAATAACAGATTAACATCAAATTCTTATACGGGTTCCACTACATGAGGTTATGGGTCTTCCCTGTATCTTGTCACCTAAAAGGGTAATAGCTATAAACACACAGCAGAGTGAGAAATATTATGCCAAGAGTATAAGAAACACAAAATAACCATAGATAGTTAGTTAAGCTAAAACATTTACATAACTTAATTTCAATAAACAAATTATTTAAAGTGGCAGAAACTGAAATACAGAAATTATGTAAATAAATAACCATAACCACGGTACAGAACAGAGGTCAATGGATCCATGACAAACAGAGGACCACAAGGTGGCCAAACAGAGGCCAATGGTTATTTAAGTCTCCCAAGGCGTGGGACTTCCGTGGTGGTACTTACAAAACATAATTGTTTATTAAACCATTGCCAAATAATTTCTAAAAGTTAAACAAACATATCTATAGGTTTCAATTTAAGCAAGTAGAGTTCAGAAAATAATTAACGTAATCAAAATATTAATATAATTTATAAAACATAGATTGCGTAAAACAATTTATGGTAACCCAAAACATACATAAAATATATTATGGTGACTCAAGGTATAATATAACTCACCTTAAAATTAATACCTCACTCTTTCTTTCTACTATCAAAACGCTTCTTGCCTTCCAGTATTTTCATTTCCTTTCTTTGCTTGTTTTCCTTCATCGGTTCACAACACCCCTCATCCTTTTATACTACTTGTTGAGCACGGTTTGGGTGACACATAACCCAACCACGTAGCCTTTCTATTAGCTGCCATCATGAAGCTATATAGATTTGAATCTTAAATGGATAAGTATAGATCGTTGCCAAATAGATAAGTTTAGATTATACTTAGGCCAACACTACTAAGGGAATTGCTAAGCCTTAATTTTCCTTTCATTATTATTATTATTATTATTATTATTTTTGGAGTATCTTTAGCAATTATCTGCTTTATTCTACATTGCTCCTAATGTAAATGAAATTATACTTTATCGCTTATCATCATAAATTAATTATTTAATTTGACCATTATTATCACTGTTATTGTTATTATTATCATCATTGGTTGTGATATTACTTAAATATCTAGGATGTCACACTATTTGACTTCAGAGTGACATGTTGGACCAAACTTGTTCTAGTGCCTTGAAATCAAATTCGGTTAATGACGGTGTAGGAATATGTTTTTTGTGATATGATTATGAGAGTCTCATAATCATTGTGACACAAGGAATTGTTTAAAGACCTTGTATGAATTTTTAGAAAATGCCAAAAGCCTTGGCATAAATTTTACAAATGTGGGGTTGTCATGCAAAAGGTGGTAATAACTAAACCCAGGAGGGTTAAGATAAGCCTAAAAACCCGTCGACTTTGTATTCAACGATTATTGTAACGCCCTCAAAAAAATACATAAAACCCATCACTAGAGACATGCATTGATATAAAAGAAACCAACCATTTCCATTCATCAGAGTAATTCTTACAACAGCATTACATGTTAACAACAAAAGCAAATGCCCTATGGGCTTACAGCTTTCCAAGTCAACACCTGGTTACACAAAAGAAGAGTACTAACTCTATACAAAATAAGCCCTTGGCTTGATATACATGTAATACAAACAAAATAACAAAAAGAGTCTTCAACTCTCATCATCATCCAAGCTGCGTCCTTGGAGGTGGCATACTACATGTACCTGAAAATAATGTCCCATATAGGGTGAGCCAACGCCCAGTAGAAATATGTTAAACACAGTATGAGCAATGACTAAGACATTAGCAATTGATAAATGTTCAATTTCTATAAATCAATTCATAATCCATTTCCATTTCATGACCACTATGTTCATGTTTCACTTCAGTTTCCATTTCTCATCAATTTCACAATTTACATCAACGGCTCAGAACCTGGCCAACCACTTATATGAGACAGTGACTCATATTAAACATTTCCCATTTTACAATAGATAAACATACTAGTTGTATCAACATTTTAACAGATAAGCATACAAGCTGTATCTATATTTCAACAGATATGCATATTAGCTATATCAACACTTCCAAAGATAAGCATATGAGCTGTATCAACACTTCCATAGATAAGCATATAAGCTGTATCAACACATTAACTGACAAGCATATGAGCTATATCAGTGGAGTCCATCCCCTATCTCCTCCCAAACAACATCTGGTTTAGAGGTACATCCCCTATCTTCCCCTAAACCGTGGAGTACATCCCCTATCTCCTCCCACAAACACACAACGTATATACACAAAGGTCATATACACAATCAATTAATACATAACGTTAATGTATTCTATCAACCGTCAAACTCTATGATATATCCAATTGATTAGTTTTAGTTTGCCTAATCATCATGCATTGTCTACAACAATCAAAACTACCCTCCACCAGTAGCCCAAACAATTATTTCTAAACAGATAATAAAAGCTCCAACAGATAAAATATCAATGTTTTCAAAAGTGAGCGATTAATAAATCTAACTCCACTGTTCTACCACTACTACAAAAACAGATAAAGATCACACTTTTTTTTTGTGTGATGTATGTTATTTAATCACACCTTTTAAGTTTTATTAAAGTGTGATCTTTGGGAGTGTGATTAAAAGTGGTCATTTTTAATCACACTTTTTAAGTGTGATTAAAAATATTTAGATCACACATTTTAAGTGTGATTAAAAATATTTTGATCACATCTTTTAAGTGTGATTAAAAGTATTTAGATTAAAAAGGGTCATTTTTAATCACACTTTTTAAGTGTGATTAATAACATTTCGATCACACATTTTAAGTGTGATTAAAAATATTTACATCACATCTTTTAAGTGTGATTAATAACATTCACTACTAAAAAAAATACTTTTTGCGACCGTCACATGCCGTCGCAAGTAATAAAAATACAATCGCAAAAGACTTTTTGCGACGGCCTATGCGACTACACGTGGGGTCGCAAAAGACTTTTTGCGAGTGCTATTTTGCCGTCGCAAAAAAAAAATAAAAAAATAAAAAAAACACTTTTAACGACCATTGTTTTACTGTCGCAAATAATTATTTATTAAAAAAAAATCATGTATGGGTTTGCTACAACAAAAAAATCAATTACAAGCACCAAACAATTTTTTTTGTAAATGAAAAGTAACAAAATTAACAAATTAATTAAATTTATAATAGACATTATCCATTAATCATCTTTAAATACACTGTACTAAAAAATTCAAGTCTTCAAAAAAAAAAAAAAAAAAGAAGAAGAAGAAGAAGAGCAACATAATCTTTGGCTCCCAACATCAACCGCTTAATCATATCAACTATTCCCTCAACAAAATCTGCAAAAACATATATCAAACTTGACTTGAAAATTTAATGCACTTAAATGTGTTAGTTTAGCTTTAAAATAATCAAAATAAAACTATGTCAATGACCTATCTCTATGGCAGATCAGTGATTTGCAACAAGAGTTTCAATTACCTTAAGAGCAACTTCAAGCTTAACTATGGGATCACTTAATTATGGCGTTCGGAATTATATAATAGTATTGTGGTGAGAGATTTCCCTAAGAACTCCACCATCACCACCACCTACAACCAAAACCTGCATCAAGTAATTCAATTAAATTTAGCACAAATACCTGACAAACAGAATAATTATAGATTGCATAAACATGAAGAGCAGAAGATAGCTAGCTCTACCAACAATGTTTTCCTCAATCATTGGCAACTTAAATTACAAGTTCTCTTTCTACTTGTAAATATGATGAATTGAGGCTGAGAGTACATAGAAATATTATTTGTTCACAATTTAACAATGAGACAAAAACAAGGTGAGTCTTATATTCAATTCTAGAATTAAATTTGTCATACAATGCCTTCAATCTAAATTGCCATTCTCGATAAATTCATAGACTAGAAAAAGAGAGCCCTCTACGCAATACCCAATCAAACGCACCTACATTAGATGCCAATGTAAGTTACAATATCTATATAAATACATATATGTATATATACTTAACATCGTCCTTTATATTTCAAAGATCAATCAGTTAGAAGATAAGAAAAAGTCGCTTAATGATATCACAATCAAAATTAGAAGACAATTGGACCCTCAAGTTTCCATCAACAACAAAATTGTACTGTAACAACCAACCTACTGAAATTCCATATGATAATACACTTTAAATATTCATCTCCTACCATAGAAGACTAAACCTGTGAATACCTCAACCACAGAGACTTTTAAACAATCAAAAAAAAATCATGATAAATTAAATGGCGCAATGTAAATATATTGGTCATCAAATTACCATGAAATGATAAATTCTGGAGGATTAAAAATAAAAAGGATTCCCCAAAATGGAAGTAAATATCAATCAATTCCAATTACTCCAGGTTCTAAATGTCAGTGAAGTCCATATCAAATCAACAGAAGTGCATGTGCATATATTTACTAACAAGATAACCACATCTCAGATTTAAGCATGATGGTGTCTGTAAAAATCTGTGGTACACGCACAAAATATCAAATCATGCAATGACAATAGAGAACAGACTAACCCAACCAAGACAATTAAACAATATCTTTCACACAGGTGAAGTGAAACTTAAAACCAGTAAATTGCCAAAATGTCACAACATCAGCAATGCACAAGAAGCCAATAGAAAGAGGGCACAACATTCGCAAAGTCTAGTTTTGAAAATGTAAAAATGAAGAGAGCAATTTCTGCATTTCGCTGTTTCAGTAGGGAACAACTGCATACTTGAGGTTGGAATCCAATGTAATGATTAATGACCAATTGTCGCAATGCACATTCATAGTCATCCACCAATCTCTGTTAACTTCTCGAGAATAGTATAAAAGTGTGTTTAAGAAGAAGTTGCATCTACATGTGCACACAAAAACATGCGGGTGATGTGGCTGTATTTAATAAGCCACTGATTACATTTTTAAGGGGATATGCATTGACTGTGTTCATAACCACTAATATAGTCTGAATTTCCAAAACCATCCCTCTATTTTACTCTATTAAATGCATTCATACTCAATAGAAGGCCAGCAATTCTGCTTGATAGAAGAAAGTTTTGGGCAATGGAGATGAGAATGCTTTGGATAGATTTGTGGTAAAACTAAAAAAGATAGATTAGAAATGAATATATTCATGAAATGGTAGGAATAGCATTTATTGAAAATAAGTTGAGAGAGAACTACTTAACATGGAAGACTTGAGCTGACATCTGATGCATACTCACCACAATCAAAGAAAATATAAATTTATTTAATTTAACAGAACATACAAACTTTGATAGAGCCCACCAAAACTGGCGACCCAAATCCCGATACATCTTAGTGCCTCCCGGATGCACCGCAAGGCGTGAATGATGGAACTCTCGGAGTACTTCCTCTCGGCAAGACTCCGGCACAAACAAACGGTCTCGATATCTCACACTCTGGTCGGGATACACCGTCAAACCCTTCTCAACCTTCCCACTGGAAATCTTCTCTCAGAGGTATTCTACCTCAATGTCACCTCTCTGTGCCTCTAACACTCGAGTCACGAGTGTAGGCTGCGCAACAACAGAAAACAAGGCCGCAGCCTCAACAGATTCGCCCAAAAGCAAATCAAACTCGCCAAGTGCACCCAACATCTCCGATTCCCAGATGGCTATACAAGCTACATCACTAATGGGTTTCCTACTAAGGGCATCGGCCACAATATTGGCCTTTCCCGGCTGATAGTACAACTCAAAAGCATAGTCCTCAATGAACTCCATCCATCTCCTCTGCCTCAAATTGAAGTCTCTCTGTGTAAACAGATACTTCAAACTCTTGTGGTCTGAGAACACCTCGAACCTCTCACCATATAGGTAGTCCCTTCAAATCTTTAAGGCGAAGATCACTGCTGCTAACTCTAGGTCGTGTGTAGGGTAATTCTTCTCGTGTATTTTAAACTGACGTGAGCCATAAGCTACCACTTTTCCCTCTTGCATCAACACACAACCCAAACCCTCTCGTGAGGCATCACAATAAACTACATAACCCAACCCTCTCTCCCGAATAATCAAAGCCGGAGCGGTGGTCAATCTAACTTTCAACTCCTGGAACGACTTTTTGTAAGTCTTACTTCACACAAACTTGACCCCTTTCCGCGTCAATCTCGTCAACGGCGAAGCTAGCTTGGAGAAATCTTTCATAAACCGGCGGTAATACCCAGCTAATCCCAAAAAACTGCGGATCTCAAACACACTCTTAGGCTGTGCCCAATCTTGCACTGCATCTACCTTGGATGTATCTGCAGACACCCCTTCCCCAGATACCACATGGCCTAAGAATTTGACCTCTCCTAGCCAGAACTCACACCTCCCAAACTTGGCATACAGCCTATGGGCTCTAAGCAATTCAAGCACCACTCTCAAGTGTTCCTCATTTTCCTCCTCAGAAAGCGAATAGATAAGAATGTCGTCCACGAAAACGACCACAAATCGATCTAAGAACTCCCGGAAGATCCAGTTCATCAAGTCCATAAAGACTGCTGGTGCATTGGTAAGTCCAAAAGGCATTACCAGAAACTCATAATGGCCATACCGCGTACGGAATGCCGTCTTAGGAATATCCTCCTCCCTGACCCTCAACTGGTGGCAACCCGATCTCAAGTCTATCTTAGAGAAACAACGGGAACCCTTCAGCTGGTCCAACAAATCATCTATACGGGGCATAGGATACTTATTCTTAACCGTAGCCCGATTCAACTTTCGGTAGTCAATACACAATCTCAAGGCACCATCTTTCTTTTTAACAAAGAGGGTCGGTGCTCCCCACGGCGAAACACTAGGGCGAACAAAACCCTTATCTAGTAATTCCTGGAGCTAAACCTTCAACTCACTCAATTCGGCTGGGGCAAAACGATAAGGTGCCATAGAAATCGGCACCGTGCCGGACACTAAATCAATAGAGAACTCTATCTCTCGGTGAGGTAGCAAACTAACGAGATCCTCGGGAAAAACATCCGAATACTCACAAACCACCCTCGGCAATAAAATCTGGGTCTCATCACACTCACCACTCATAAGGCTAGCAAGTAGTCGACTAAGCTTATTCCGCCCTCGCGGATCATACATCGATGGCAACACACTACCAACCCGATCCCCAAGAAATGGAAACACTCCCCGCTCAAGGTACATATTATGACCCTCTGGCAACGATAACAGCCCGGTATGATGATAGCCAGTCTATACCCAAAATAACATCGAAGCCCTTCATGGGCATGACAACAAAAGGAAAACGAAGCCTATGGTCAGCGACCTCTATATCACAACCTCTACATTCGTGTTTCAAAATCAATTTACCCCCAACAGGTGATACAACACAAATAGGAGATGCTAACTGTGCTAACTCCAACTCCAACACAGATGCGAATGCAGCAGATACAAAAGAATGAGATGCACCCGTATCAATCAATACACTAGCAACCGAGTTGCAAAACAGAAAGGTACCTCTCACAACTAATGGAGCCGGTACTAGATCCTGCGCGGTAACGGCATACACGCGCCCAGTAGTCCCCTGATCCACCTGCTCACCTCTAGGAGCAAAAGACTGCTACACAGACTGGGATGACGAAGCTTCCGGATTGGCCCTCGAGGCCTGCACAGACTGAGTTGGCTGATAACTCTGCGTCTTCCTAGAACTAGACACTCCTGAAGTGGCACTCAACTGTGGGCAATATCTCTTCCGGTGCCCAGGCTGACCACACTGA